>JAGDQP010002307.1:12649-45145 GCA_022664845.1 Lepisma saccharinum | reverse complement strand
TTAACTCGGAACTATACTGTCAACAATTGGACCGTCTGAAGGCAGCAATCGCTCAGAAGCGGCCAGCTTTGGCCAATAGGAGAGGCATTGTGTTCCACCAGGACAACACCAGGCCACACACATCGATAGTGACTTGCCAGAAGCTCCGGGAGCTTGGTTGGGAGGTTCTTGTGCATCCACCTTATAGTCCGGACCTGGCACCGAGTGATTACCATCTGTTCCTGTCCATGGCGAACACGTTTGCTGGTGCAAAATTCGCGTCAAGAGAGGCTTGTGAACATCGACTGTCTCAATTTTTTGCCAATAGGGACAAGGGCTTCTTTGAGAGAGGCATCATGATATTACCTTCCAAATGGCAACACGTTATCGAACAAAACGGCGCATATGTGACCTAAATCGGATCATTCTAACTGTGGTAAGTCAAGCCTTCAATGTCATGCAAAAATAATGGATTACTTTTTACTACACCAGATATTTTTTTCTATTGTAGCATAGTGAGTGGTCAGTACAACTATGTTCGCCAAATATTTTCTGACCACTCAACAATCATTATTAAATACATATAGTATATTACAAGTATGGTAGCTATTAAGCAATATATGTGTAACGTTACTTATTCTTTCCGAACAACTTTATCAGGACGACTGTGAGCAAATAAATTCAGTCGTCAAACAGCCCTCTGGAATGTCTGAGTTTGTTTCTTTTTATAATGGAGAAATTCACTGTCGTAACGCTGTTTCGTCGCTATAACGCGCAAACTCACAACAAGAGCTACAATTTCTCGGTTCTTGTACGTACCTGACATAGAAATGTGCGTGCAATTTTAGTGTACTTGTATCAAATATCCTTTCTCATACGTTAAATAGTACGGTTTTCACACCTAGCCCCTGGTCTAGTGGTTAACGTAGAATGCTTCAGAACTGTACTGGGAGAACACGTAGGTTCAAGTCTGGCTGTCGTCTATCCTGACTGTATTTTTTCAGGGTTTTGCCGAATTTCATTAGACGAATACCATGATAGCACCTAAAAGAAAATCCTGTCCGCTATCTTCATCTTCTTACAATCTGAAGGGCGGTTGCCAAGGGAGGTCGTTCCTCAGACATATGACGGACTTATGTTACCTGTGACTAATCCATGGAAAATAAAGAAAAAGGAAAGAATATGTTAAAATGTTACATGAATCAAAATCGCTGATAGTAAATAGACTCATCCACCAATCATGTCCTATGAGAGGTCTAAATGAAATGTATCTATTTTACAAGTACGTATTCAATATAGCAATATCTTTCTGGGTTTTATGTGCAAAACTTGCAAACGACTATAACTTGTCAACTTATTTGATGTATAGTTAGTATCTGATAAGAATGATATAATGTTGTGCGCAATTTTAGTCCACCGATGTAGAAAATTTCTTTCTTAAATGTTATACAGGATGTCCCATTTATTTGGTCCAACCTTGTTAAGAGAGGAACGAATGGAGGAAAAGGAGTCAAGGTTAATACAAAGCAAATATGGAGAAGGGGGAAGCGTGTCGCATATTGTGAACCAACACTGGATGAGCCATGTTGCCAACTCAACGTAAAGTTTGTCTTTTTACATGACATTGTGTCAGCTTATTATACAAATGAAATCTACATCTTACGTGGAGACTGACAATACCATACTTTTGCACACCAAGATCGCTACAGTATCATAAACATAAAAACTTCAATGGAATACACCAGGGGTCTCCAACATCCGGCCCGCGAGTTGCGACGAACTTATAAAGTACTAGTATTTTCACTAACCAACCTTCTCGACGTAGACGGTTATTCGAATATTCAGGTATCAAGTATCTAAAGAAGAAACTATACTAACATCTAACCTAGCCTTCTCGACTTAAGTGCATAATACACTTTCAGCAAAGATAGTGTTTTCTAACCCATTTCGTGGTCAATGGCAAGAGTGTCGCGATTCGGAGCGGCAATCTGGAGGCACGTAGATTCGACTTTCGTTCTCATGAACTCAAACATAGAGTTTAAATAATTTTTGCAAGAGATAGAGTCTGTGGCACCTTCCATATCACATTCCATTGAAATGGTTAAGCTGTGGTTAGGTTTTATCTTTTTTTTTTTTTTTTGTCTTTGAGAGTAGAAATTTAAATATTTCTCACCGAAATAAACAAACCTATGGAAATGCTGTCTAAGAAGTAATGGAAACTAGCTTTCAGTGCTGATATAGCTTCGCATTTAAACAAACTAAATAAGAAGCATCAACGGGAGAACAGTCTTTAACTGTGATCTTTATACTCACGTAAAAAGTTTTAGATGTAAATTGGTACTTTTTGAACATAACATTGTGCATAAAACTTTGTACACTTAATCCATTGCCAGTCAATAAGGTAAAGCTATCCCCCTGTGCGATACGAACGCGCCGTAAACTGCGCATGGGGGATGTGGTGGTAACGCTTTACATTTTCTTGACCTACGGTACGAAGTGAGGTTGGGTGGTCAGTCCCACGCTCGACCGCCTTTACCCTCCTAATGTGCCCAGGAGTACATTTGATAGGAGGCTGAGTGGACCTCAGAGCGCCAGGCATGGGAACACTGCGAGTAAAGTCACCAGTGTCCTGGCCGGGATTTGAACCCGGGCCGCCCGATTCGTAGTCAGACGCGCTACCGACTGAGCCACGGCGACTCCTAATTTTGTAAACTTCATCACAGAATATTTTTGTTCATATCTGTTAGGGACTAACTACATATATAAATAGATATGAACAAACCTTTTCTGTGATAAAGTTTACAAAATTAAAGTACAGAGGTAATTTATGTGACAATAATTTGCGACAAATTTTAATGATACAACAGACTAAATTGGAGCAATGCCAAACGTTCTAAGTGTCATTTTTAAAGAAAAAGCAGCTTTGGACACAAGCATGTTTGATGTGCCCACCCGCATGTCCCCAGACAGTGAAAAAACAATTAGGAAGAAGGAAAAACAATCACCAGTAGAGAGCGCTGGTAAGAGCCAAGACATGCTGCCTGCCACCTGATGCTCCAAATGATAGACTGACGAGATAATACACAAGTTAAGTTGCAATAGGGATTTCGCCATTGTAGAGAAACACAGAAAGGTAACTAAGAGCTTCGTTCCCCAAAACTTACACAAGATGATTCAGACAGCTAAAGATGTCAATGACTTCCAATGATTTCTTTGATTTCAAGGAAGCTGCTGATACACTGTTGACATTGAAGAAATGCAACATTTCCAAATGCACAATGCTCTTAGTGTGTTATATGCATCCATCACAAGTAGCCATTAAAACTACTTACAATGACAGAGAATATTGGAAGTTACTCGATATTCTCAAAAAAGGAAAATCAATGACTGATATTGATATACATCTGAAAGATAAGTCCTGTTAGTCTGCTGGAAAAGGAAAGATCTGTCGATCATGTTGCCTTTTTCCTGAACAGCACAGAGAGTGTTAAAGAACGCTCTCAACAGCTCAATGATTTCATGACAGTGGGATTGACTACTGTGTATTTTGTCTGCTAATGTATAATTATGTTGGTGGAGGAAGGGTTTAATAAAAACTTAATCTTTCACTATTTAATATCATACTGCTATATCTCTGATCTGCTCTAATCGTAAGTACTATGTTGTACTTCAACGGGCATAGGAATTCCAATAGTAAACTGATGAATGGCACTTGGAACCAATGGTTACTTAGTATGACACATAGAACGTTCTTCTTATTTATGTTTTTGTCTCCTTAACCGTTCAGGTTTTGGCAATTCTGATGTATACAGCACACTCCTGTAGTGTCACAGAACCATCAACATTATGTTGGAAGGCATGCGTTATGAGAAACCAAATCTATTCCGTTTTCTGCTTCTTCCGTACATTTCAAATTTGGCACTTAGAACATTTGGCTTTTCCACTCTTCAGCTACGCTTAAGAAAAAGACTATTCTAAAGAAAATTCATGTTTTCTTAAAAAATATTGTGGTTGCTTTTCTAAATTCAACTGTAAATGTTACGTTAGTGCTTCTGCTCATATCAGCAACACTTTCTCAAATTTGAATAACCTTTTGATACAGTAGTCTATTAGAAAAACCAGTTTGTCAACGATTAGGTACAATAATTGTTCCCAGTTGTTGAAGTATTCAATATTGCGCAGTCCATAGAATTTAAGATGTTTATGTTGCTGTAGCGACTTGATTGGCAACACTGAACGGCAAATGCTGATCAGCTGAGGTACTGTGCTACTGTCCTTTGCAAAATTAAGCTTGATATTGAGTTGGTAACACTGTTGATCTCATGTTGTTGCTTCCTCTTTCTATTGGTTCCTGCGTTATGGAGGATGAACATGCTAAGATGGACACCCTGTATATCTTTGTTTTCGGCGCTATACTGTTAGTACTCGACTAAATGAGATTAGACAAAGTGGAAATTCCCATAATGCCACTCATCATGATATGATAATATCGTGCGTCTTGTACCGTTAAGTGAAATAATATTAAGCTAACTGGGAGAACACGGTTGTTGTCAGCTTTGTAATAAGATTACTTTATGCCTTCAAAGTTTTTAACAGAAAAGATTAAAGGAAGAAAAAGTGAATGAATCTAAGGACTATATCTGCTTTTTTTTCTTTAAAAAAAGTCAAAAGAGAAATAAAAAAAAAAGAAACTCGACAAAAACACATGGTTCTTGATCTTCACAAGACAAGATCCTGCCTGTGGAGGTACCACCTATGTTTCTTTTCCTTTTTATTTTCTGAACACGCACAATGGATTCCAATGACTAATTTGCTGCTTGGAACAGATATTCATTCTTTCACTATAATTTCTTCAAAGAAATGTTCAAGGTCATTTTTTTTTTCTCCTTTTCGTTTTACATATCCCATTTTCAAAGGATGATAGGAAGTACCTGTCTGGTTAAACCGAGAATTTCCGTTACGTGTGTAACCAATAATTTTTTTTCTTCCATACAACAAGAAGAAGAACCACAAGACGGTAAGTTCTTTGAGATTTTGAATATAAATGAGTTCATTTATTCACAAACAACACGCATCGTTACGTAGTTCTTACACCCATATACACTAACTATATACGAGGGTGCATTGAAATATATTATTTAACTTGATATAACGTATTAAATCGAATTAAGTAATTGAAAGTTGTGACTATCTAAAGATCTAAATAAATGTAAAGCTTACAGGAGATTCATGGAGGTCACTGATATTAAGGAAACTTTTACCTATTTGCATAAGGGAGGTGGAGGGAACGAAAGTATGACTCTATTCCACTTTAGAATAAGTATGGTTTTTGAACTTCCCTTTTAGGTCCAGCTTCATATTCTTTTTTCGATTTACTTTATGCCTTCAATCTGACTATGTTAGATATATTTAAGTACGGTTAGGTTAGTTTGACACTACTTAACTTCAACTGGATGTTTGAAAACTAGCAATGGGGATGACTGTTCAGAAACAATTTCAATTACAGATAGTACATAACATAAGGGTAATTTTTGTGTACTATGCCGGAAATGATATGTGAACTGACAATGTATCAAAGGTATCTTAAAAATATAACTAAGCATAGTAGAATAAACTATGATTGCCTGGGCCAACTCGAAGTCTGGGCCTGTTTTCTCTATTGATTTATAGATTTGAAGACCACAGGAAAAGAACGTATTTTGTCCATATGTGCCAAATTGAGATATGAATGTCATTTGTTTGCTCTTTGAGGGACGGAGGGGAGCTTTCTAACAAACTATCATGTATTTCAAGCAAATCTTTATTTGATATGCAGGTAATGCTGATTATGGACTTTTAAAACGACCTCCTGTAAAACCAAGAAACTGGACAAAGCACGATCTTTTCGTGTGAACGTGTTGTGCATTGTCGATAACTGAGCACCAAAATAATTTTTCTATTCAGAATATTACAGATAAAATTAAAAACAATTCTTCAAGGTTTCCCAACTTGTTTCCAATTACAGCTTTTACTTCAGGTTCTCATCGTGGTAAAATTTTCTAAATGTCTGATAACGTTTCATCGACTTAGACAAGGATTCTTAGACTTCGTCTCTTCAGTCGACAAAACTTCGTAAGACGTTAAAGAAATTTAAGGTGAAAAGAACCGTAAAACTCAAAACATTTTAGAATTACGGTAACGAAGTGGGCAGTACTGTCCGACTCATAGAAAGTACGTGGCGAATTCTCGAGTTCGTAGCATTTTAGGGAGTAAATATGGCTGAAGATACTAAGATGGAATAAGAGCGTACTATTATCCTTTATCTGCGTTTATGTGGAATAACATCCATCAAATTCTTCGTTAATTGAGTGAGACATGCAGTGGAAAATGTTCTCTCGTGGGCACTACAGTTCAAACAAGGCCAACCAACCGCTATGGGAACAGTGTTTCTTTTAAAAGATTTCATTGGGAGAGGCTCATGGGGAGATATTCCACATTTTTTCGCCAGTTTGTCGTATAAAATCAAAATGCATAAAACTCAGTAGATGTAGGCGCATTGCTTTAGAACGACTGAATAGTTTTCAACCAAATTTGCGATGACAATTTACAGGGACATATTTCCAGGGAATTACCAGGTAGATATAATAAAAATGCTGGGACCACGGTGGCTCAGTTGGTAGGGCGCTCACCTCTGGTGCTAGGGGTCGTCAGATCGATCCCTGCTCATGCCATGTGTGCATTGTGGTGAACAAACACCGTGTGCGTGGGTTTTCTCGGGGTGCTCCCGTTTCCTCCCACTTTCTTCATTCCACCAATTCATCTCATCATCATCCGTACGGCCTGAGCTATAGTTGCCCAAAAGGTCTTAAAACAACTCATATTGGCATTTCATGTGAGAGCGGCTGAACACTTTGAAACAAATTTGTCAAAATGCTGAAGAAACTACTTGCCGTGCTTTTAGAGTATTAGAATTTTATTATCGTTGGCATATCCATACTAATCAGATTCCAGTATGTGAGAACGGATAATCCTATCCGGATCTAAATTTTTCCTTATGATAGAGGGCACAACTCGGATTATTACAATGTTAAACTTATTTTTATTCTGGTCACCATCTTGGAAAAACATTTCTGACGCTAAATATTGAGTACTAGTTGTCAAATCTGTAAACTAAAGGAAAATGTTTTCGACCCTTTTAAAAGGAAAAACAAATCGAATGACTATCCCTATAAGTTGAATGATTTTGAAAATAATGAATTTTTTATTTTTGAAAATCATCTAATGCATAGAAAAGTTACTTTCAAGTCTGTTACTCGCTAATTAGACGTCGTACTTATACTGCTGAGCACCTGAAATTGCCCAAATTCTTCAGGAAGTATGTTTGAAATTGTTTACTCAACAATAACAACACTTATGAGGCACGAAAGGAAGGAAGGTAAAAAGAAAAGAAGAAATTAACAGAAACAAACAAAATATATAACCAACATCAGTAATGAAGTGTTAATTTAAGCTACTTAACACGTGGTAAACATAGGTTCAGTTTGAAAACAAAATTACGGGTTTTTTAAAAAATGTGAATTAAAATAAATTTAAATTCAAAGGGTCAAAGAACTTTAAGAGTGAAAAGTTGTTTCTTTTTTTCTTTCCACTAGGTGGCAGGGCAAATTATCTAAATACGTAAAAGCAGAAGATGGAAGACTCACGATTCACACTAGTTGGTCGACAACTGACATTAGAGGCAAAGAAAAGAGCAAGAAAGACGAGGAATGAAAATTACTTGATGAGAAAAGAAGAAGAGAAGGAGGAGGAAGAAAAAGATGTTAGAGAAGGAAGACGTTAGATGTTAAAGATTGTATAAATCGGAGTCAAGCAACGATGCTGTAAATGTTATGGAGCCTTGACACAAAGGATACGTACGAATATAAAGAAAAGAGTGCGTCAGATGTTTTAGTAATGGGACATGAAAGTCATGACACCCAAAATTACTTATTTTTGTTAAAGAAATACTATTAGGAAGGGTGGAAGGGAATGCTTTAAAATGATCATCATTGCTTTTCTTACTACTTCGTTTTCTCATAAAGAGTTAACTGTAGGAAAGATTTGTTGAAAACGGTTCCAGTTATGCTACCACTGAATAGAAACCGATAATCTTTTCCTTTGAAATGATACAGCGTATTCCACTGACGGCGCACATACAACGAATTTGTAGGTTCACCAGCAATTGTTAAGATTAATTACGTTACCAAGCTTATTCATGATAAATAGAATGAGCTTCGAAGTCTAATATTTTCTTTATATCTGTACTATAAGATCCTGAACTTAATAGCCATGTTTGTAGTTTTTCAAAATGAAGCAAAATTAAGTCCAGTCTTGATTTTCTGAGTGGAACATGTATATTGTATTTGAAATTAATTTAATAATTATAATTTATTTATCGATAGGTTATAAAGGAATACAATCACATGTACTATAGAGCGTTGTTCCATTTTATCATACCAAATTTCTCCTCGAGATGTAACTTTTTCGGCTTGCATATGCGAATACCCGTATATATATATGAGGGGGGTTCCTTATATGTGTCAGATATCTTAAAAACCTTCTGTTTCATTGTATAAGGTTTGACGATAAAGTTCAAGGACTGCTGCTGGTACAATGATAGTTAAAGTCATTGTTGTAAACTATGGGCATGATTATTCCAAATGAACAATTTTGATCGCTCCACCAGATCGTAGGTTTGAGCCTGGGAAACCGGCACTTGGCTAAAACTGTATCACGAGCAAGCGGGTGCGTTGTCATCCATGAGGGACCAGCTGCCATGTCCCGGCAAGTATGGCCTCTCACGATGAATTCTCTTCAGCAGTCGATCGAGAACTTCCAGATAGAAGACGCTGTTAAGTGTTGCACTCTCAGGAAGCCACTCCTCAAGTGTTTAGTATTGCTTTGATTGTGGATTTCTGGAGACGTATCTTCGTGGGAGTTCGTGAACTTGAAGCCCTCCACTCCGTACGTTGCCTCGTTGATGATAGATCATATTAACAGCTCTGAGTCTCATGTCTGTTACATTGGGATCCAACATTAACGGGTCCGATTCCACGACCTCAATGAATGCGTTGTAGCTGTCGTTCTGCTCGTCCGTCAAACAATGTGGAACAAAACTTGCACAAATCTGTACATTTCTCCAGCAGTTCCTTCAGAATCTACCGCATTGTTTCACGGTTGATATGCAATTTATCCTCAATCATCAGGACAGTCACGTGAAGATTTGCACAGTTTGCTCAGAATGCCTGGTTGATGACCGTCCATGTGTTGCGTCGTGTCCAACGTCTTCCCTTGTCTCCCGAAATCGAGCATGTCATTCGAAAACACGTGATAGGGCACTGTCTCGAAAAAAAAATCATTGCTTAGGTGTCTCTTGCTGATTTACCTAACTTGCAATAATACTTGATGTTCATTCTCTGTTCCATGTGGGAATCCATGATAATGTGAACACGAGTGCCTTTGATTATCGATTTTCAGAATTGTACAGATCGTCACTTTCTCGAGGCTTTACATGTCCTGCAAAAAGGAAAGGCATAATTACAATTTGAGACGTAAACATATTTTTGTCATTAATATTAACAGAATTACAGTAGCAGTCCTGGAACGTTATCAAACGTTAACGGTATAGATCATCTCCGCCATCTTGGTATGACCTTTCCATTGATTTATATGGGAATCGTTTTACTCGTCGTATGTCTCCGCCTTCACGAAATTTGCCTTGGTGGTTATTTTGACTCTTGTAGAGTTTTGGTCTGTGAAGTTTCTTCAAATATATGAGTATAATATATTATTTATTATTAACCAAATAAATCACAATATGTCAACGGGAAATTATACTGTTCGTAAAATATTCCATTCCTATGAAACAGCACGAGTCAAAGAAAACGTGACGAAGCACTAGGTGAAAACAGACGTTGAAAAATACACTCCTGAGAGACATAAGGGAAAGGCTAGTA
Source organism: Lepisma saccharinum (assembly GCA_022664845.1). Lineage (NCBI taxonomy): Eukaryota > Metazoa > Arthropoda > Insecta > Zygentoma > Lepismatidae > Lepisma > Lepisma saccharinum. The sequence goes on along the minus strand of JAGDQP010002307.1, from coordinate 35,192 downwards.
AAACAATTCCTATGTAAATCAATGGAAAGGTCATACCAAGATGGCGGGGATGATTTACAGCGTTAAATACATACATCACTGTGAAGTACGCGAATTTATAGAATATGTACGAAAAAAAAGCTCAGTCAGGAAGGGCGGTCGCCGGATCCGTTCTCAGGACTTTTCAATTACTATGCCAAAGCTCTACCAACTGACCCACGATTAATCGGTAATTATGTATTGAATCTTGGTTTTACACACTGGTTATGATGGTGAAAAATGATGATAATAAATTAGCTTGTTGCCGAAGAGCCTTGGTCTAGGCCCTGATTACATGTTCCAGATTTTGAATGAACCCAGACTTAATTAAGTTTTTGAAGCATGTTTTTTAAAAATGAGTTCTCGTCCAGTGCTACATACGCGTACTTTCTGTTATAAATTTACTACGTTACTAATTCACGCAATGAATGAAAAATTAATTTCGAATAAAAAATAACATGTATGTCTTTTTTTTTTAGGCGATCAAAGTATATTAATAATTGTGAACCAAACAGTACTTTCTTGTCTTGTGAATGTCAATATTTTTCTTCGATCAAAGTTTATTTTGTATTCTACAGTGTCCCTAATGGTTAAGTAGTATCACTTGAAGCCAACCAAAAGGCTTTGAACTTCTCCATATGGAGAACAAAAATATCTCCAAGAGTTACTTATTCACTATCAGCGTTTACAATCAGAAGCTATTTACGAAGATAAAAATAACATTGACTATGTGGACAGTAGCTCTAAGACGATAACCCTCGTCCATCCCTTATAGTCAGAGTTATCAACTAACAAGCAAACATACTGATGGGGCAGAAAAAACTTGTGAATTTTGTTCTTCCGTCACGCTTAGAATGTCAAAGAATGTGCGCATGCAAATTTTGGCAACTCGAGGGCAATTGCTTTGGGAGATACCGATGATATGAAAGTCAGATTCTTGTTTCTGGAGATTGGCAGAAAAGTGTGGAAATACCCTTAAATTTTTAAATTGCTTAAAGAAATGGAAAGCCAATACACAGTAATGAATACTGAGTGGAAGGCACTACCTGTTGGAGGGTATGTTTATCATGGCCGCCATATTGAATCTCATTGAATTTCTTAAATGGGAAGGGGGTCGTGTAATATGTCATTCTGGGTTAGAATTTTACGCGAAATAAGTTTGTGATGTCAATTTTGCAGTATTGTGAGAGAAAAAGATATGCGACACTCGTCTGGACTAATGATGCAATATGCTGAAAACACTCATATCGTTTTTATATACCAGAGAAAATGAAACCCAAATGCATACATAGCCATATTGATTGGGGACTGTATCCAGGAACAATTTGTATGCGTTTGGGTCTCATTTCCTTTGTTACTTCAAAACGAAATGGGTGTTTTCAGACTATTGAGTCCTTACCTCAGAGTAGTGTCACATAACATTTTCTCTCACAGCAATACATTTACGGCAAAACTGACATCAGAAACGAATTTCTCATCAAATTCTAGCCCAGAATGACATGTTACACGACCCCCTTCCCATTTAAGAATTTTTTTATCTAGATTCAATATAGGTAGACTTCAAAGTAGGTAGCGCCTTTCACCCAGTATTCATTACTGTGTATTTGCTTTCCATTTCTTTCAGCAATTTAAAAATATAAAGGTATTTCCACACTTTTCTATCACTCTCTAGAAACAAGAATCTGACTTTCATATCATCGGTATCTCCCAAAGTAATTGCCCTCGAGTTGCCAAAATTTGCATGCGCACATTCTTTGACATTCTAAGCGTGACGGAAGAAACAAAATTCACAAGTTTTTTCTGCCCCATCAGTATGTTTGGTTGTAAGCTATATAAAAAAAAAAAACATTTACGCGTTCGTAATTGGAAGAATAGGGTGGAGGAAATAGCCCTGGGTCCAGGCCAGTAGACAGGATTTTGTTAAGGGGGGCGCACAGATAAACTCTTTCTCTCTCTGTCTCATATAAACATGACCCTTCTTAACCGAGTAGTTAACATTGCACTTGGTACACATGGTTCGGGTTTGATTCTCGTTGGAGAAGCAAGATTTTTCGGTGTTAAAGCAGTTTAAGAGCTACTTACAAAAAGAATTAACGAATTCCAGTCCAGAATGTTAGATGAGTAGCTACTCTTATTTTAATATAATAATAATCTATATTTGATTTTACGTTCAGTAAGAACTCGTTTTTATTCATACAAAAAATATTCTCCGAAGGAACTCTTCTTACAGAATCACCTGAATAGACAATTCTAATAGCCTGCTGCATGATTCTTCGGGTTTTAAATCCTGCTATGATGAACTAAGAAAATATTGAATAATATTTAATATTTGCACATACCTGACCAATATTTTTACATTAAAAATTCATGTTTCTATTTTTGTATCAGTGAAAGATGATTTCTGATTATTTACTTTGCAAAAGAACGGAAAGATGAAAGATGTTTGCAAGGTGATTAAAATGTTGATTGTCTTTGAAACCATTATAGTAATTGAATGCCTGTCCTATAGACCAGGGGTGCTCAAGCCCCCGAACCAGGAAACTACTCGACATATATGAAATATGCTCTGAGATACCAAAATAGAATGAAAGTGGTCTGATAAAATTCCGTGGTCAGACAGTAAAGCTAATCGTAAACGTAAACGAATAATGCAAACATTAACTAATCTCCTTGACATCCAGACCATGAAGGGCTGTGAACTACTCTAAAATGTGTGAAAGGATACAATCGCATCCTTAGCAACTAAGTGATATAAGCCAACAATCGTAATCACAGTAATATTATAACCTTTATTTATAATTAAAGAACTTTCATTTTGTGACCACTTTTACAGCGCAATTTTCAGCTGACTTTTGTCTCTAGCGAGCAGACTGAGAACATATTTACGTACAGCCAGCCACATAGGGAGTAGATTTTCGATTAAAGGAGCAAAGTCAAAATTGCTTTCTTGTTTACATATTTAATATATAAGATTGCCTTGCTCGCAAATGGTTAGTGGGCAAAGGTCCCTTGTTTCTACATCTCAGCACATATTATAGCTGTGAAGAAGGAGCCTACTACTAGAATTGAATACCAGCCATTACTACGACTTCCATTTCAGGACAAAAGACAAGAAAATAAGGCAAATTCGCACTGCCTACAGCTCATTGTAAAGAAAAGATTTAAAATTGATAATAATTAAAGAGGATAGAGAGTGAAAGTTGTGTATACTTTATTAATAATCAACAAAAATATGTAAAAATTATGTACATATAAATGTATGATTATTTCGAAAAAAAAAGCAATGAATCGCTCGAAAAGATGCTATGTGCCCGATAAATTAAAAAATAGCCCGAGTCGTAAGGGGGGACGCACGTGCCCGGGTGCCCCTACCTCGGCTACGGTACTGCCTGGGTTTGCCAATATTGCCACTGTTACTCCATAGTACGCAATGATAAGAATAAAATGGCTATTCCGAATGTTGGGATTGACAGTTAAAGCTAGATCTACTGGAAGAAAGACAATCACCTTATTTATTCACGTGCACGTCAGTCCAGCTGGTCAAATGAGACGCAAATAATTGAAGACCTGAATGGAAAAACATCCCAAGTCCACCGGAGTATATTTTTCAGGAGGAACGAAACACAGTCCAAGGTCTTCGTATGTTATCAACTTATCATATTAAGAGTAAATTATTTTGTGTAAAAAAAAAGGGGATTTCTGTGGTGGGATTAGGATGTAATATTTATGGAAGTGGAACATAGATACGGACGAACAGAAAAAATACAAATACGAAAAAAGTGGACTTGCGATGTTTTTCAATTCAGGTCTTCAATTTTGAGCCACGATGGCTCAATGGTAGAGCACTCACCTCTTATGCTTGGGGAAGTCGGTTCGATCCCTGCTTATCATGTGAGCTTTGTGGTGGATAGACACTGTGTGCGTGGGTTTTCTCGGAGTTTTACCGTTTCCTCCCACTTTCTTCATTCCACCAATTATCCCATCATCATTCATCTGGTCTGAACCAAATTTGCCTAAAGGCCTTAAAAATTAAAGTCAAATTCAAACGAGAATAATTGATGCGTACGCGCGAACAAAAGTCTTAGCGCCATGTTATAAGATAGCACATAGACTTTTGTTTGTGCATACGCCTCAATTTACAAACAGCTGGGATACGTCAATGCAAAACACGTTCATATTTAATGTTTGTAACGTTTGATCAGTCTATGCTTTGTTTGGTAAGAGTGTCAGAAGAAGCAATTATCGGCCTATTTCTTGTATTCTTTCGTCTCGAAGTGAATATTCAATTAAAAAGAACCTCGTGGCAACTTTGTTTATCATACTAATACAGTATCTCTGAAATTTAGTCGATTGTATTTGAAAATAAATTATTGCAACGATTTTCACAAAACGATATAACTTTAAATTTATACAATGTAGTGCCCTACGTTTTGCTTACAAGCTTGAGGGATTTCAAGTGTTCGTGTAAGATGATATCTTACGAAACTTGCATTGATGGACATATTCATACGACGAGCAAACTGATGCCACTAACACCATAAGCAAAAATCAGACTACTTAAGAACGACAGCATCACAACCACAACAACTTTAGATCGAGAAAGTGCAAATTGTTGTACCTTTCAAAAGTGTGGAGACTCAAATCCGTTTTGCAACGCCAGAGTTAAGAGAGTTACAGGTTTCAGACGTCAGCGACGAGACATTACCCGCACTTATCAAGATGTGCTCACTGGATGTGTTAATGGGAAGCTTTTACTTCCTTCTGATATTGTTAAAAAAAGAACTATGTTTTACAAAAAATGTTTCCGAAAAAAAAAGCATATTGTGCAAATTCCGACTGGAAAAATCAAACTTCTAAAATCCATTAAGACAACGACTGAGGAAGCGGATTGATAAGATCACACATTCCAGCAAGCTCGTGAAACAGTAAAGTTATAACTTCTTATCTTATTTCTTTAAAGTCTCATCTTTTACTACAGTAGTACATCCATAAAGAGGAAAAAAAAAGTGTTGCAGAAACCTTAGTCTACCTACTAAGAAACTTGTTTTCTCAGATTCGTTCCCGTCAAAAGAGATAGATGAGTTTACTTTTTGTTTGTATTCCATATCATAGCCATGGTCTGGACTCTTGTGTTTAGTTAGGAGGTAAAAGAAAATTCCATTTCAGGTTTCTTTTTTTTATATTTATCTTTTTACGATATTTGAAATAAACACACGGACGAGGGATGCTGAAATTCATGGCCCGTATTTGTGGCTCTCCACCTGAAGCTTAAAACAATGATTTTAAAAGTAGGTTTATACGGCTGTTTTTGCGGCTTGCTCGATCTACTCCTAAACTAATAATTTTTATACAAGCTAAAGCTCAGAAGGAATTAAGTTACTAGTTCTTATGTTTAGAAAGAATCTTACAGACACTAATTATGGATACGATATGTGGATCTTAACTTCAAGTGAACGAAGTCAGAATCATTCAAGAATCCAAAATTCCTGCATTCAGTTTTTTGTATTAAAGGAAAATTGATGTCTCGAAGAAAGTTCTTTCGTTTCTGCTGCACTATTAACAAGAAATCAGCCGTTTATCTACATAGAAAACTTATCTTTAGATCTAGTATTCATAAATACGTTACACGTAATAGGTTTACATTTGATGTTCCAAGATTGAAATTCACACAAACAACTTGATCATTTTACAGGATTTTCTTTAACTCACAATGGTTCAACCGTGTCCTCAAATCTTGCAACGTTAATTTAACTCATTTACCGACGTCATACAATGATGAAATTTTGCACAGCGACGTAAGTCGGGTGACAATACAATATTCCGTTGTTACTTTCATATATTTATATATTTTAAAGGCATGTTTTATTTTTTAAAAAAATAAGAACTTCTTTATCCTAAAGTAAATATTAGCCCGCAACGATGTTGCGTTTGACTGATTGCAGAACACTTAAGGATTTGGGTGACAAAACATCAGCTTACGTAATATAGGGCAATGAAAAAGTATCCGAACACGGAAATAACTTAACTTTAAAAAAACACACATTTTTAAGAACATGCTTTTCTTTTTAATAAAAAACAAAAACAAAATAAAACAATTTGTACTAAAAAGTAAAAAAAAATGTTTCCAAGAAAATTACTTTAAAAAAATCTAGTTTAAAGAAATGCATGGGGCGTGCTCTCATATACAATTACTTTATAAATTTTTCAGTTGGCGAATCACATGCTTTTTGCTTTTAGTCATGCACAAATAGATTTTCTTAAAGTAATTTTGTTGAAAACAAAATTGTTTTTTACTTTTTAGTACGAATTGTTTTATTTATATTTTTTAGAAAAAAAGAAAAGCATGTTTTTAGAAATATTTTTATTACTTTTTTCTGTATCAGCTAGGAAGGCCTTGAATTCCTTACTCTGTGCAACTACATGTGGAAAAACACCTACTGAATTCAAATTTATTCTAAGTGCACATTGCTTAATCAGTAAAAACTATGCTATTCTATTAGGACATTTAAGTTCAACATTTATCTTCTAGTATGTATTGCGTAAATATGGCATTTTCATATAGGTTTTGTTTCAAATATATCTGAATTCTTCCTTTTTGTATTAAATTTTGTGTGCATATTTTATTATTATATAAATGCATTAATTACATCTTTGTATGACTTGACAAGGGTTCGGTGGAAGAACATATTAAATACATTTGTTTTACACGTATTTGTTGAGATACTATCACAACATATATCAGAACTAGATCAGTCAATACTACAAAAGAAACTGCAGAATTAGAGTTAAAAACATTGCAAGCTTTGAAATCAGGTTTATCTGATGCATTACTAGGGTAAATGTATTTTTTCAGTTACCTGGATGTGCTAAACAAAAACCAATTACTCCAAGACGCTTTTCAAAAAGTAAATACCTTTTGAGACTGACTTTCAAGAGTCGTGGTGTGAAATGTATGAAATTAGTTGTATGAATGGTAAGTTTAATTACTTATGGACGTGTTTATAATTTCAAAGTTGCTAGCCCATACAAAATCTACAACTTTATCAAGAGAACAAAAACATGGGTTGCTACTGGAATTAGAACTTCTAAATTGGAATTGTTAATTTACCAGAGAGGTTCAAAAATCTATCCATGTGATTTATTGAATGCGTGGAAAGTATAAGGATATATATATATATATATATATATATATATATATAGATATTAATATATATATATATATATATATATATATATATATATATATATATACATATAATCTATATTTTCTGTCAGATTGATAAACAATAGAAGTTGTAATATGTTATATACTAAAATATATTGTATTTAAATCATGAATAAAAGCAAGACTATGTGGGAGATAATAAATGGAGTATCGAAACAAGTAATTTATGATCCAATTAAAATTAAGAATTATTCTAACGAATAAGAAACTCTGAAATCCATTAAAATAAACCATCACTTTAATTCATATTCCAGGTAAAGCTTTTCTTTTTGTTTTGTAAACTATATTTTATATGGCGTTACTGGGTCCCATCACACACCTCCCCAGGTGGCGGATAGGGGGATGCCGACCGACCAGATATGGTGGCTAGCGGAAATATTTCGGGGCGGACCAAAACCAGTACTGCTGCCTTGCAGTTAGTAGAGGGATCTACAAAGGCTAGGGGAAGATAACCCCGGACAAAATATCATGGTGAGGGGAAGCAGCATCACCATTACTACTCTGAGGCTGAATATGAATGACATCGGCAAGGCTCAGAGATGGACAGAGGACGACATCTTGAATGTCTGCCTTTACTGCGAGGTCATAGAGCTGACAACTCTACACCGCTAAATTATGTCAAGAAATAGTAACAGATGGTTCATGGATTCTCCTGGGGTAAAATATTTCGGAGGTAAACTAGTCCCTCATTCGGATTTCCGGGCGAGGACTGCTTCAGGGGGCTCCAAGAACAGGATTAACAAAGATCTTAGAATAGGAACGTGGAACGTACTATCGTTATACAAAACAGGAGCTCTTCAGGTGGCGGTACGCGAGACAGAGAAGTACGAGCTGGACATATTAGCGATACAAGAAGTCCGCTTTGTACTATGGGGGAACACAGTCTCACGATTTCAAAACAGGATTTCTCATTAAAAACAGTATCCTTCCGGCGGTTCGGAATATTGAGTTCGTCAACGAAAAACTATTGTACGTTACGATACGTTCCCGATGGTGCAACACGGTTTTAATAAATGTCTATGCTCCGACCGAGCAGGCTAAGGATAACGACAAATATACATTTTACGAGGAGCTAGAAAGGTTGTTTGACCGATTACCGACATATAATAAGAAAATTGTGTTCGTTGATTTCAACGCTAAAGTAGGTAGGGGAAAAAATATAGACCTACTATAGGCAAATACAGCCTTCACGAAATCACCAACAACAATGGAGAAAGACTGATAACTTTCCCGATCTCGAAAAACCTACTAGTAAAGAGCACATACTTGCAGCACAAATATATACATAAATACACATGGGTATCTCTGGATCGTAAAACACTCAATCAGGTCTATCACGTATTAGTAGATAAAAGAAGACACACCAAGATAATTGATGTTAGGTCGTACAGAGGAGCGAAAGGCGATACCGACCATCAGTTAGTGATCACAAAAGTGAGGGAAAAGTTATGCATCGCGAATACAGAAAGTAAAGGACCAAAACAGTTGTAATTCGAAGTTAAACGATTAGATTATCCAAGCGTAAAAGCAAACTACCAACTCGATATCTCAAATAGCTTCGAAATCTTAGCCGACTCGAGTAGTAATAAAGATGAAATTAATAGCGAATTTGATGTAAGTAAGATGTGGGAGGCAATTCGTGATACTGTGAAGGGTGCAGCGAAGGAACGTGTAGGTTTGAAGAAACACCAGAAAAAACAAGCCTTGGTTTGATGAAGAATGCCTTAAACTTTATGAGGAACGAAAACAAGCAAGGCATCGATGGCTAAGTAATAAAAGCGAAGCAAATACTAACCACTACAATAACGAAAAACGCAACGCCACACGCGGGTTCAGAAACAAAAAGCGAGAATATCTGACGCAGAAGATTCAGGAGATTGAGGAAAACGGGAAGACAAATACGGTAACATAAGAGGTTACGGTACAAAGGGGTTAACTCGTTAAGAAAAGGTTACCAACCGAGGCTAGGAATGATTAGAAATGAACATGGAGATCTGCAGGAGGATCCGACTAAAATTGTCGATGTGTGGGCAAGTTATTTCGACAAACTTCTTAATGTATACAAGGGGGAACAAACAGAGGAATCTGAAATCTGTACCGCAGAACCGTGGATACCCGAACCTAGCGAGATCGAGATCGAAATGTCGATAAAGAAATTTAAAAAAAAAATCAAATCACCGGGAATAGACAATATTCCAGCCGAATAAATTAAAGCGCAAGGAATGCAAGGAACTGCATAAATTGATAAACGCTATATGGAGAAAGGAGGAGTTTCTAAAGGAATGGAAAACTTCACTAATAGTTCCGGTTTATAAAAAGAGGTGATAAATCGGACTATAACAATTACCACGGAATCTCGTTACTCCCAACGTGTTACAAAGTATTGAGTAATATACTGTTAACTCGCCTAAATGTATACGTAGATGAAATAATTGGAGATCACCAATGTGGATTTAGAAGAATTAGATCCACGTTGGACCAGAGTTTCGCCTTGAGACAAATCTTGGAGAAGAACTGGGAATACAATGGAGCTGTTCAACAGCTCTTCACTGATTTTAAGAAGGCTTATTATTCTATTTAAAGGAAAAAGCTATACAATATTCTGGTACAATTTGGAATTCCGAAGAAACTTGTTCAATTTGTGAAAATGTGTCTCAGCGACCCCATAAGCAGAGTACGGGTATGTAATAATATGTCAGATAGTTTCAAGATTCGCAACGGTTTGAAACAAGGTGATACCTTGTCACCACTACTGTTTAACTTTGCTTTAAAATATGCGATATAAAAATAAAAGAGTACAAAAAGGGACTAGCGTTGATGGCTTGAATCAACTTTTCGTGTACGCGGATGGTGTAGATTTATTAGGGGAAGATATAGATGCACTACAAAGCAACAACAATGACTTAGTAGAAGCGTGCGATGAGATAGATCTACAGGTAAACATAGAGAAAACAAAATACATGATAATAAACTGAAACATAGGGAATAACCGAAATAGGTACGTAACAATTAAGAATGGAAACATAGAGAAAGCAAAAAAATTTAGAAACTTGGTAGCATACGTAACAAGCAAAAATAAGGTCAGGGAAGAAATAAAAAGTCGTTTAGTATCGGTCAACGCATGTTTCTATTCAGTCCAGAAACTCCTAACCTCGCGATTAATATCAAACCTATTTTTCTGATGAATGCACATTCGTGTTAAGTGGAATTGTAAATCGACACAATTGCCGTTATTTGAGCGATACAAATCGAAGGATCTCCATTGAAATCCATGCACAATATCCTGAGAATTAAATGTTTGGGCTGGCATCTTTGGTCCCGTCTTTTTGCCAGATAACTTGAACGAACATACGTGGATCATATGATGACAGAAATAGTTGAAAATGATGTAACTTATTCGGAAGACATTATCTTTTTCCAACAAGATAGGCAGGTTAGGCAGTTTTATGAAAATTTTAGGCAGTTTTTAGATAAAATTTTCATAATCATTGGATTGGTAGGAGAGGTCCTATTGAGTGGCCTGCAAGGTCCCCTGATCTTTCACGTTTGTTTGTTTCTGTGGGAGCACTTAAAATTTAAATTCTACCCCACAAAGCCACATTCATTACATGATTTACGGCAAAGAATACTGGAAGAATGCGGAAAAATAACACCAGAAGCCGTACAGAACGTTCGCAATAATTTCGAGCAAAGCCTTTACTTCTGTATGGAAGTTGAGGGCGGGCACTTCGAACATCTAATAAAATAAGTTCTTTGTTACAAGTGTGAGTTTTACGGAGTGTTTCAAATTGTATTTACTGGCTCAACTTCAATGTATAATAGCCAATAGTTAATCACGTGATTTCTGTCTTCATTTATCTTTATCACGTGATTTTTGTCTTCATTTATCACAAGTTAAGTTTCAGACAAACCAGAGGAGCAAAGCAATGACCTTAAGCAGATAGTTACAACTGTACACGTGTGGATGCTGGTGCAGGGTAGCTTGTCATTTAATAAAGTACTATCTTCCTCTTTTGGGCACTGTTTCATTTTTAGCATTTAACTACTCCCAAGTGTATTTCTTGCACAGCATTCACAGGCATTTGTAACTTCCTCGATTCCAAATATACCAAGTTTTTTTTCTTTTATTTCAGATTTATATTCAATAAAAACAAATCCTTTTTACAATAACATGTTAGATGACCTGTAGTAACAAACGAAAATCACCATACCAATGTGTACTGGGGCACACTAGTCCGATAACGATCTTTCTGTTTCCAGTCTTCAAATTGTCATCCTGCAATATCTCTCACAGACTTCTTGCTGACATTCGAATCAAATTTCATTGTTGTCAAAGATTCAACAGCTCTTTTAAACGATGTGTCCCTTCACACTATTTAAGACAATTGAAGGTTTTGCCACTAGACCTCAGTGAATGGGGAAACACGCTTCATGTTGATCGTAGCGAGGCTAACTGAAGTCACTTTAACGGTATAATGGGTAGTTTATTGTATTCACAAGATTTAATAGGATAAAATATTACTTCTTTTGAGATTTTCGTATGTATACTTAGTAAAGGGTCGAAATGCAATTTCTCTCAAAGAATTTAGTCAAATTAAAAAATAATACCATTTTTGTAATTAGAATCGAAGTAGATTTCAAATCAAATGTCATTCGACCTATGTTAGCATTTAAGAAAATAGAAGGTTTTGCCACTTGACCGCGGAGGATGGGGCAGCACGCTTAAAATTATCACAATATATTTCGTCCCCCTCGAAACTAGAGTTGAGGTGTTTCGGGATTTTTCAAACAAACCACTCTCTTACGAGATAAAGGGAGTGGCAACATTTAGTTTAACCACAATATTTCTTTTGTCAAGACCTTTCAAACAAGATATCACTCAATACACTTTCCAATTTGAAATTTTGAAGTTGCTCGCGCCTATCCCCTGAGTGGAATGACTTGGCGGCCAGGTTTTATAGCTCAAACTGAAAGCCCCCCAAAATAATGCTGGACGTGTTTTTTGCATTTTCTCATATTTGTAGCCGTTTGGACGATACAAGGGGTGACAACTTTTAACTGCACCACCCTGTATACTAGAAAACATACCTGCAAAATTTCTGATGACTACAAATTATGATTCTTGCGTATAATAACGCTACACATATAGCTATAGAAACCCAACTGAATACGGGGAATTATGGTAGTGTTTAAAACTAGTTCTCCTCTTGCCACTAAGCAACAGCGCATCACAAATGAGAAAAACGGGTATTCCATATTACCCGACTATTTCATAATACCAGAAGTTCCTACAAATATTATATGTAACATTGTATTACTTTTAGGGTTAAGTATACGAAAACTAAAGAAAGAAGGTCATAACAGTTTATTTAAAACGGGAAAGAATGCTTATAAATTAGGTTGGATATTATTATGAATTATATACGATTACTTCATCTTCAAATACTTTATTTTTAAGAAAGCGTAAAAAATATAATCAGGTATTCGATCATCAGTCTTTAATATTGTCCATAATCAAGTTTAAATTGGGATACAAGTTAATTGAATGTCTTTATTCCATTTTTGAGTCAAAACTTGAAGAAATATAATCTATTATTTTTGGTAGTTTACAAATAGGAACCCACTTTTTGGGTGTATAAATATGATTAAGAAAACTAGTTTAAACCCCAAAATTATTTCCCCTCCTATAGTGTTTCCATCCCTAACAGTGAGTCAGTACGCCAAGTGGTGCAAAAGTGAACAACTAAACGGGCATGGGGAGTCCTGCATTCGTCATCTGACGATTTTTCAGATGTACGAGATTTTTCAGATCTCGTATATAAGAAAACGTTTGCAATAATTCAACGAGTGTTTGGTAAGGAACCTCTCAATAACTTGGTCGAACACAGGTGTTTCAGTGACATGTGAGGTTCCAGGTCAATTGACTACAACGATGGCAATACAAAGGAGGCCCTCGACCAGGGCAATTCTTCAAAATGTCGCTAAAGCTTTCACTCCATGAGGATCGACGTTGTATCATTTCTTTCCTTTGATAAGAGGTAGGATGCTTATGAAAGATGTCAGAGGATTGTGTCAATAATCTCATCAGAGCCACATATGTGAGCACGCCACCCAACACTATTTGACTAAGAGCAACATGGCTGTGTTTTTAAATTCCCATACTGGATTTACCTCTGAGATTTCCTGGTCCGAAAAATGAAGATCAAGATAAAATAGCGGCACTTTGACACCATTTAGGACACCCAGAAGAAGTCGCAGATCGTGTTTGGTTGGCACTCTTTTCGACGCGAACTTCCAGGGAACTCTCAAGCAATAGAGGCAACTCTGAGACTGGGAGCCATATATCCATGCGCAAAAGCCCTTCTTCGAGGGTTATAGGAGCCAAATAGGCAAGCATTTAATATTTTAAAGCATCTGCACGAAATATTTTGAATACCATCTCGTATGTGGATGCTATTAGTTAAATGAACACATTATGCTCAATAGAATTTCCAAGATTTTAAGTTCATTATTAGAACACATGCACATTACTGCAATAATATTTTACATGAAAGGCTGGACGTAACTCTCACTCACTCATAAAGCTGAAGATTGCCAGTAAATATAACTTCATAAAAAAGTAGCTTTCTGTAACTCAGTCACGTATCTAATTTATTATGTTATCAGTTAACTTCTTCTTTCCTTCTAAGAATTTCGTCTCTGTAGCTTACGTGTGTTTTCTATTTACTTACATACAACCTACAAGCTTCATAAAAGTATGGGTTAATATCTTTACTGATCACCACGATACCTAAAATTATCTCTTTAGCGATCTACATATGCACTGTATGATGCCTATATGCAACCAGGTGTCACTTAGGAATTCATTTTACCTTGCTAATATATATGTATACAACCCTCCTTGAAGTGCCCCGAATTGTTGCAAAGTTTCTTCACATGCAGTTCAATATCTTGTTAGAACCGGTTTGTTGGCGCTGTAATCATGTCACGAATGGCAGCTTATAAAATGAAGATGCATCAAACCAAAAAGAAGAAACAAGATTCCTCCTTTCTCCTTTCAATACTAGATTTTGTAGTCATATTCTAATGAAGTTTTAGTGAATTCTAGTAGCATCGCCATTTCGCAAACATCGTGTTGAAACGGAGAACAAAAACACGTTTCCTAATTTGGAAGATATCAATGGGCTTTCCCACTGGAATATCTTGTAATAAAACATTGAATGTTAATTAAAGTAAGTAAATGGAGCAGTTGAACAGTGTAATGATTTAAAAAAACAAAACAATAAAGATGTTCGTTAAATATAACTCAATCTAAGCATGTTTTGCTCTTTCTTCTTTTTCAACAATGATTCAGATTAGGTTTGGTGAATGAACCACTCTATCAGGAAAGATTATAATAGTGACCGAATCATGTATTATCCTTGGTTATTCCATTTCCTTTTAGTCTATAGATCAAATTTCAAATATGAAGATTAGTAGTCGAATTTTGATATCGATATAATCGCTATTGCTATCGAATCAAAGAGTGATTGATGTATTCATACTCGTAATATCAGCAGTTACGTATCATTCATATCTGAAAAAGGTTGATAATCGAATCTGATGGGCCTTCCGCCCCCACAACCCCATGCAAACTAAAAAGAACGCTACACTGATCCGTTCCCGTCTGCTATCTCCTGCATTGAATGTAAATGTGTTTTCTGCCCATGTCATTCATCTGTTACCATAGCCGCAGGACACAGTTAGTAAGCACCCTTGGTCAGCGCCATTAGTCACAGTACTGTCCGCAGTTGGTGGTAATACCATGCATGAGGTATTACTTGAGTAGAATCTATAATACTAACATTTTTTCAATCAATTTTGGAAAATAACTATAAATTGTATTATAAACTACGCACAGATGTATGAGCATCTGCTAAGATCGGATGCGTTAAAAAAAAATAGTTCCGAGTTCAACATACAGCTTTGGCTCAAACCCGTCATATCTGCGGGATGTAATCCTTCGATAGGCAGGGACAGAGAAGGTGACTTTACTTAAGATACCATCTCGGCATTCCTTGAAACCCAAGTCAAGATGGGCATCAGCGGGGCTACACTAACCAATTGTCGCAAAATTACCAAGAGTAACACGATAAACATAGATATTCATCCAGATATTATTTTGGGGTTTCTTTCTCAGGGATTAATTTCTAACTATCATTAGCCAACCAGGTAGCCGTACGGTCTAAGGCGTTAGGCCAACGATTCGATGGTCCCGGGTTCGAGTTTCGGCAGGGGCATGGGTGTCTTTTAACTGGAATGTGACGGATAAATCGTTACGGGCCGAAGTCAACAGTTACTAGACTGGCTCATATAAAATAAAGTTTACCAAAGTTTTTTTTATAGCTATCATTAATCAGTAAAGAACTTTGTTTCCAGTGAGTCCTTACTAAACAAAGAAGATTTCAATGAATAATAGCAAACTTAACCTGATATAGGTTACAATTAGTCATGCTTTTGTGAATAAACTAGTCCCAACTTGTGACAATGAGTCTGTAGTACCATAAAATAAATACATACGTATTTACTTTATGGTAGAACTCATGAGTTGCAAAAGTGGACGACAAAAGTAGCATGTATATGCACGATAAAAATTACTCAATGTTCCAAGAAATAAATCAGAATAGAAATGAGTTCATTACTCATAGTTTCTTTTTCTAAAGTAATTTTTGATAAAAGGGAACATGTGTCACTGGCGAACTATAATACCTATACAGAAAAAGCAGAAGTAATGTGTGTGCAAAACTATATACAATATTTTATCCTGACCATGAGTGAGTCAATTGTCGTAAAATGCATGCACGCCCTGAACTGCTGTTTCCCTTCTTCCTGTGAGTCATTGCCAGTAAAAACATTTCGTTAGAGTAGAAGCAGCAAATTAGATGTTATGAGAATGTATCTGTTTTTCATCGCATTTGATTACTAATAAAAGCAAAGTATTATTAAGATTGTGTGAATATTGCAAACAATACGTTCCAGCCACTGATGCCTCAAATTAACTAAGGCATGTGTCACTGCGAAAAATGAGTGCAATATTGAACGTGGTTTAGAAATGAAGATGACAAGAAAAGAACGTACTTTGTCCATTTCTTGATTTTACAGAAGAGCGTTCTAAACGTCCATAATCAGCATTACTTATACCTCCACATGAAATAAAGATTTGTTTGTAATAGACCAAACGACGCATATTTTCTTCATGCATTACAGTTTGTTAGAAAGGCCTTTCAGAAAGCAACAGATGGTACTATCATTTCAATTTAGTCAAAAATGGACAACGCACGTTTCTTAAATGTCAAACAGCTTGATAGATTGTAAAGCACACAGAATATGCACTCTTTGACTGAATGGGAATTAAATAAAGGTAATTCGCTTGCAGGGGTGTTCATCTACTTTTATGTTAATAGCAAATCAATGAATTCTTGCGATTCTAGCGTCGCTGACCACCCGATGGCAAAGTACACCGATGCGAAGTAGAAGTTGGTTTGACACCCACTCAGCTCTGCAATCAACTTTTCTTCCGTATATTTTAAAACTTTTTTTTTCCACACAAAGATTTTATGTAAATTGGTGCTAAAATTAGTGTTTTGTCTTTAAATTGGAATGAGCATTGAATGCCAAACAGCCGCAGCTCTGTTAGAAGAGCATTACCTTTGCATTGGAAAGGTCCTGGGACCGATCCCAACCGCCCAGCATCCTGAACCTGACAGAGCTTGTTCCAGGAGGTCAGTGACGCCAGCTAAATGTCGGGATATACCTTGAAATTAGGCACTGTCCAACTCTCTTTCAACAACCCTCCCCCTAACCTAAGCCAAACATACGCCTTAGATTATATGTATTTTTTTTTTTCAATTCTTTTTAAAGACTAATGTTCCTTTACATTTTGTATTCGTGAAAGTAAAAGATGGAAACTTTATCTTTATGAGTAACTAACCTTTTCCCCACAGAGGCAGGGTTATTTAAAGAAAATAGATAGGTTACAAGAAATGCACCTAATTCCAGTACCAATTACTACGTAAGACAATGAATCTATCCTTACTTATGAAGAACTTTGGCGACCATTTTAAATTCAAGCGATAATTAATTTCGACCAGGAAATACAATGAAAAGGGATGCAAAAGAAGTGGTCACATCCTCAATATGTCCTTACGTTTAAGCTTACAATTCCCAACAAACAAGATGATGGGTGGAAAAGGTCAATTTTCAAAAGATCTGTAATTGGAAACAATAAAATTTGAGCATAAGGATAAGAAAGATCGCTATCCTCGAATTCATTATCCTGTTCCATAAGTGCACTATGCAATTCATAATTCAAATGTATTTTTCGAATTTTATTACAAAGGCATTATGAATACAAAACTTTCTTTTTTGACGTTATTTCATTATTATTCCAACAGTTGTTCTTTGAACGACTCTTAGAAGACTTGAAACACAAATACTTACGTTATGCCTTCTTCGGACATGCATATTTAATACATACATCATCGGATATTTACCGAATACTTTGTGCCCTCACCAACAGGCGGACATATTACGGGTAGCAAGTACAAAATTTACAAAATGTAAAAACCATGATGTAGAAACAATTATTATAAAATATGATGTTTTATATTTTGTAAATTTTTTTGCTAGCTAATATGCCCGCCTGTTGGTGCGGGCATAAGTATTCAGTAAATATCCTATGATGTATTAAATATACATGTCCGAAGAAGGCATAGCATATGTCTTTCTGCTTCAAGTGAAGGTTCTATGAAAAAAAAAATGGTCGTAATTTACTTGACTTTTAACGTCTAACCTGGTATATTATATTCTTAAGTTTGTAATACTCCACTCTGTGCTTGACATACATTATTATCATTAGAGGATATAACATTTCCAATAAACTAGAGTACTACCACTTTAAAAACATTAAAATAGGTTGGCAACACTGACAGCTGTGTGCTTAGGAGTACGAAGTCAAATGAAAAAACCTGACCCGGGCCAAGGTCTACCTTTGTGCCGAAGTTGTTCCGTATTTGTCTGCATTTTCTTGCGTTAAGCTACGACAGACAAAATCACACTCATATAGAAAATAAGTTGGTTACCCACAGCATTTTTATATTCTGTCGAGTAATGTTCATGCTAAGTTTGGTGCGGATATGTCAAACGTTACGGAAGCAATTAGAAAATTAAATTTTGAAATAGGTTGGCAACAGTGACATCCGCGGATGCTTGGGTACCCCCGTCCCCAAGTAGTCCAGTTGTCAGTGTTGGCAATCTATTTTCTTTTAAAATTCATTTTTTTTAAATTGCTTCAATTCCGTGAGACATATCAGCATCAAACTTGGAATAAATACTATTCGACACAATAAAAAAAATACTTTAGGTGTCACCGTTTCCAAGCTAGTAGGTGTAAAGCATACCCATCTTACAGTATTATAACTGTTTTCGCGCAACTTGGATTGAGTTTCTAGCGCGCAACACTGGATTCACCGAAAATTCATGGAGGTGGAACTAGGGATGTATGAGAAAGGGCTGGGGTGGGGCAAAAGGAAGTTTTAAGAGCTTAAGACCCCTTTATCTGATTTTATTTTCACATCAAGTAGAGTGTGCATGAACATCAAAAAGCCTGAAGCAAATGTCCTGAATGAAAGAGTTACATCGATCTATTGGGACATTAACTGTAGTGGAGATTTATGTGCACTAAGGAAACACGTCATGGGGCACGCTAGGGTTAAAATTTCTAAATATAACGTCAACACAAGACAACTTGTGCTGCTAACCGAGAAAAGGAAGAATCGACTGCCTATTGATGAACCTCAAATCAGCCATTTAACAAACGGCTCATGCACCGGAGGGTCATCACTACAGCACATCACGTTTTTCCATTGAACTCTGTCCAATAAAGTCAGAAGGTCAGCAACTTACTCAAATAATCACAAAGGCTCGTCGTCACAGCTGGGAGGGATAAGGCAGAAGAATACTGACCATATCACTCTCAGAACAATTGTCATCTTCATTCTCGCTTCGTAACACATTAAGTTCCGCTTTATATGCAAATTCATTTTTTTACATGTATGGAATGAAACGAAAATGCAAGTGTGTATTTTGTTACATTTTTTTTTGTGCAGATAGATGGTTCAAATCTCTTAGGGGATATTTGAATTACTGTAAAATAGCCAATTAATTAGCTTTAACGGAATATACCTGTTTATTATATTGTACTTTCTTTTATATCTCATCTTAAGATAAGATAAAATTAATTTTTTTGGGAGGTAACAGCTCTATGGCTTACGCCCGTCCCGATAGGTCTCATCTTGTTTATTTTTTAAAATTAAACACGTATTGCTTTAAACATGTAAGTATCGTTAGTTTCAGAAGCAGAGAAGGGACGACTTATGCAATATACAGGGTGATCTTTCAGCAACACAACGCAGTGCTTATCGGCAGAGCTCGCCCTTGATTGACCCCCTTCCGCCCGCAAATCGCCCCGCGCTTGTCTAATTTTAGGCCACATACTGGAGTTATAATCTTAAAATAATTTAATTGTAAAATATTCACACCAGGGCATGCCAGACGTATTGAAAAAACACCTTCATTATTAGTACATGTAAAATTCGTGGAAAGAAATACAAAATACATTCAGTAATAAACCGTGCGGTGAAAAGTAACGAAAGCCACGAAAATGAGGGGGGGAGGGGCAGGTGAGTAAAACGCGAGTTCAGCCGACAAGCGTTACGTTGCTAAAAGGTAAGCACTATTTCTCAAAATGAACGCATGTCTTTTATCTGAAAACCGAATTGAAAAGTTTCATAAATGGTACAAAACAGGCCTGATTTTTGAGAAAACAGAGCTTGAAGTTCGTAGAAACCTGTTCTGTATTTCAAAATATAGACCAAACTATATATACACA
Source organism: Lepisma saccharinum (assembly GCA_022664845.1). Taxonomy (NCBI): domain Eukaryota; kingdom Metazoa; phylum Arthropoda; class Insecta; order Zygentoma; family Lepismatidae; genus Lepisma; species Lepisma saccharinum. The sequence goes on along the minus strand of JAGDQP010002307.1, from coordinate 15,021 downwards.
TGATGTGGAAATAAAGCAAAAAATTAAAAGGAAGAAAAAAGACATTTCCAGCTTAATGAACTCCATAATTAGAGACTCCAAATGGACGACTGGACGTGATACGAAGACAATGAAGACAGACGACTACCAAACGATGAGAATGAACTCATAAAACTAGTTTTTATCAACAAATTGAAGAATATTTAACGATAATTAAAGTGAAAAAAAATCTGGCCATAGACCTAATGGTTTCAGCTATTAAAATGAAAAAATGAAAAAGTATAATTTGTGGCCAATGTAGGGGAACTGATACATATGGTAGGCAAAATGGTGTCGTTATGTCAAGACGCATATCAATTTTTGTGAATTGTTTCTGGAAACTTCACAAAGTTTTGGAGTGATTTTAAAACATAGTAATAACGAACAACACAAAAAAATATGTGGTTTACTACCGTTAATGGAAATTTAAAGTGAAAATAGTAATTTCAAATATATTATGGAACATTCTGGAAGATTGAAAGTGTGGAGACTGAGGACGAGGGACTGAACGACGAATTTGACAGACGACAAACGTCAAGAATATTACTACAAGAACAATGAATCATTATTAAACAAACATTGTTTTGCTCTATAGTGCAGTTATTGCACTCAGCATATCTTATGACTAAAGCTAGGATTTATAGGCACTAAAAATGGGAAATAGGCAAACTAGCACAAAAAATCTTAAATAGGCTGTCATATTTGTCATATTCTCAAATATTGACACTGATTTCGAAACAATAAACATACACATATAATTGCTACTTATGTAATCTGTCCAACAAATTTGCTTTGAATAAACTAAACAAATAATAATGAAAAGTGACTAAAATATAGTGTTTGAATTCGTTACAACTTTTGAATAGGACCATACGTCCGTATTTTGTACGGACATACCGTATTTTAAAGGCTCTGTCCGCGTGCGTACCGTACTTTGCAAAAATTAACTAAGTGTCCGTACTTTTCACTTAATCAGTTGTTGGCTTAGTTACTTTTACCCATATATTTTCACAAATACATATCACATAATTTATAAAGACTTTTGTAATGTCCACAAATGCAAATTGTCCCTGCAGAATTAAACCGAAGTATCGTTTAGTACTTTTAATTGCCTAGCAATGTTCCTACAATATTTGCTATTGCCTAGTAATGTTTTAGAAACATAACTGTATTGAGACATTCCACTGGTTTGCAGTAATAAAGACCAAGACCAAAGACCAAGATACTGACTAGAAAATCATGGTAAAGATATAAATGTAAACAATTACCTATGATTAGTTAGACTGACCAGATGTACTTTTTTTTTAGAGTACTATACTCGTTTCAGGGTGGAAACACCATATAACCTAACATTTTGGGGCAAATGTACGTTTTATATATTTTTTCATACGAACAGAAACTCTGTTACTTTATTGAGTGTTAATTTCAAGTGTTACTAGCCCACTTATAAACGAGATGGTTACTACTACTATCTTGCGCACAGAGAATACCAAAATTGTATGAATGAATCACTAAAATCATATTTCCTCAGTGACGTTACAGCACTCCTTAGATTTTTTTTTTTTTTTTTTTTTTACCATTTTTGCTCTAAAGTTTAGAAACAGAATACAAGAGAATTTTATACTATTTTCAGCACAAATGTTTTTAACGAAAGTTGAAATTGAGAATATTCTTAAAAACAAAACCAGATGTTAGATGTTACTGTGTTTTTAAAGAAACAATGTAGTATTTTCAGCATTAGTTCAAAGGATTCTTTAGTGATGCTAAAAATAGCATAACATTTCATTCTTCAAACGTTTGTCTCTTTCGAGGAATTTCTTTCCTATTGGCATTTTTCCTGCATGTAACAAGAAAGACATCCTCATCGAAGAGAAAGGATAATGCAATTTTTAATTTGTGTTGTGCAGCGAGAAAGAAATGTGAATATTTGGGAAGTTAATCGTGTGACTCCTTCCAATACATGGGGAACTTTAGTGACACGTTTGAAACATACTGGTGTTCGGTCGACAGTGCCCAGGAGCAAATGTAGATATTAAAAGGCTCTTGTAGTGTTATAGGAAATTACTGGAAACAGGAAAACAAGGTAGTTTGGAGTTGAGCATTTTTTTTTTCAAATAAAAGACCACTCACATATATATATACAGTACTGGTAAATACACTCCTTATAGTTGAAAAATTTCTGGTCACCCTAGGTATTTTGTATTTCATGTAGATGTCACAAGTAATTTTTCGGAGTTACATTATATTTAAATAAATTTCCTTTAAGCTTATTTGCCCGTATTTAGTCCGCAAATATTATAGTAACTCTATTATTATTATTATTATTATTATTATTATTATTATTATTATTATTA
>JAGDQP010002307.1:0-11016 GCA_022664845.1 Lepisma saccharinum | reverse complement strand
TTATAAAAATATCTATTAAGTGTAGTTAAATTAATTGTAAACAATCACTGTGTTAAATACTTTTATTTTGTATTTATTCCCTCTTTTTTCGTTATTCTTCCTAATTTTGCCTATTCATGTACAAACCCGCCACTCTACAATGCAAAAACTGTACCTTTGAATAGTGAGTACACGATTTTGTACCGACAATTTTTGAGAGGCAGTGGCGGACCAAGGGTTCTTTGCCTCCTAGGGAGGGAGGGAATAGATTAATAGAAAAAAAAAAGATGGTAAAATATGAATCCCTGTGCCCGTCACTGTTTGAAAAATAGGCGGTATAATGTACCCACAATTTTTGAGGATCAGTGACGGGCATAGCGATTCATATTTTACCTTCTTTTTTTAATTTGAATCTGTTCCCTTCCAAGAACTGGGAGGCAAAGAACTGCCCCCCTAAACTCAACCATGGGTTCGCCACTGCCTCTCAACAATTGTGGGTAATCAAATTTTCTACTGTTTTTACAGTGTACGCCGTCCAAATATGATCTAAGTTTCTGAATATCAACAGAAAAATAAATAACATATACTAAATAACGTACAGTAGGGTCGTGGCATACGTTGAAACTAGTGTGAATTTTTGTGTACAAAACAGACGAAATAAAGATAGTAAAGTACTTACCTCTCTTACACAAAGCTGATAAAATATAAGGACGGCTTTTCATGAACGCGCTAGCTGCGTGCTTTGTTTGCGATTGAGTAGTCAATAGAATTTCTTAAACACATGTTTCAATTGGCTATTCAGCCAAATCGCAAGCAAAGCACGTAGCTATCGCGTTCATGGAAAACCCGCGCCACTTTGTCGAAGTTTGAACCATCGTTTATCCTTGCCTCAATAATGAACATCGACCATTTTTTTAGGGATACCTGCCAGGAGCCTAACTAAAATGCCAGAAGACCCCGCATGACAGAAGATGGGGCTGCAACATGAGAGTGCCCTTCTGACGACATATAAATAAGTGAAAATGAGCTAATGGCAAACCTAACATTACAAGAGAAGTCGTCTCAAAGTAAGATTTTTAAACGTTCTCAGATTTGGTAAAAGGGAAGTAAATTTTATCTGTGCGGGGATTTTCACATAGTCTGGAGAGAACCTTCGTTTTAGGAATATAGCAATATCGTTCTACAGTTTTTATGTGCGGCAAGGATTTGCTGAATTTACATCTGGGAGATGTTGCTAGGTGTTTAGGATCCTACAACAAGGATCCTAAAAAATTCCTTGCAGGGAAGTAATTATAGTTACGCTACTGATTCCTTCGTCTCCTTTCCAGCGAAGTAAACAACTAATGTTCACGATTCTGACGAACGCCAGCAAATATCTCCAAATTACATGTTAGAATCCTCCCAGCAAGCCAAATGCCGACCCCGACGGCGGCCCGACCAACTAGTAGTCGAAAAATAGTCGGGGGAAGGTCGACGCGACCCATAAGTGGCGATTTGTCTTCAGACCATTATCTGGGCCGCCGTCGGGGTCGGCATAGAGGCGTAAGCCCGCCCAAAACCCGCCCGCTGACGTCGGTTCCTTGTCAGTTTTTCAAAACCCGATGTCGACCCCGTCTTCGATGACCAAAATGACGACGTCGCATGGCTTGCTGGGCTTTTCTACTCCAAAGATCTAAGCGCGTAAATAAGAGAAACTCAAACTGGGCGTTCTCTGAAACAATGGAACCAAATGTGTCTATTTATGCAACTACGTTGACGTAATCTGCTGTCGCGTACTGAAAGACATGCGCTTCTGTTTTAGAGAATGAGAGAAGAAAAGCAATGGGAATACAAATTTTCAGCCAAAGAAGTCAAATGTTGCCAGGCGTTGCTCAGAAACATCGTACAGTATGCTTAAAATGCACTGACAACCCAACTTCCATTTTATTCTTTTTTACTTTTCCTTCTTTTGTAAATATAACATTGTGGTTTTCAACCAGAGTGTTGTCAGGCGCTCCTAATCCAGTTGCTCAGACGTTGTCCTATAGCATGCACAAAACTCACTCGCAACACCAACTACTTTCTTCTTCTTCTTTTTGCCCATTTGCTCCTGCGAGGTGTCTAAGAGGGGTAGAAGCGTAAAGCGCCAGAGCATAAAAAAGGTAACGCGTTCAACCTGCGTTCTTCTATGAGCAAAAAGCGCAAGGGCATAAAAACACTCTTACTGGCCAACCCTAGAATAGAAATCTGGTCACTGGAAGTTTCCCGTCCCAGAAAACAAACTCTGCCGGCTGTCAACCATTAAATCTTGCACACTTCGAATCTTACCGCACGATCATAATTTTTACAGACTTTTCTTTAGTTCATCTTGCAACGTTTATTTAACTAATTTTCCGACGTAATACAATAATGGAATTTTGCACAGCGACGTAAGTCGGGTGACAATACAATATCACAGTGTTACTTTTCATATATTTCTATATTTTATATATTGTATATATTTTAATATTTTTAATATGGACTTCTTTATCCTAAAATAAATACTAGACTGTAATGAGTTGGCGTTTGACTGGTTGCAGAACACTTTAGGATTTGGGTAACAAAACATTAGCTTGAGAAAAGTATCCGAACACCGAAATATAACTCGAAAAAATAATAAAAAACTTTTTTAAGACACTTTTATTGAACATTTCGTACTAAAAAATAAAAAAATAATTTTGTTTATGCATGACAAAAAAGAAAAGCATGGGGCGCACCAATTCAAGAATTTACAAAGTGACTGAATATGAAAGTTTTCTTTTTAGTCATGCATAAACAAAATCATTTTTATACTTTTTAGTTCGAATTATTTAAGAACAGTATGTCTTTAAAAGGTTTTTATTTATTTATTTATTTTTTTTTTTTTTTTTTTTACGAGGCGCTGCACTTATAATCGCAAAATACGTTTTCGGACAAATGGTAGAAATAGAATTTAAGGCTCGGACTCCAACCCTCACTCAACGCTCTGAAATATCCACTAACTCCATCTGGAAAGATACTTCTATTAAGTCACTTGTTTTGCAGTCAATGACGAGCCATGAGTGAATTTTCTGTAGTGATCTGGTTATATTTTCATAATAAACGGATTTTCAAAATAGATCCAGTTTTTTTAGGACGTTCTTTTATTCGAGTAATACTATATTTCTCATGAATTTAGAAAGAAAAAGATGTTTTTCCTTAAAATAAGCACAAAATAGGCCCTTCTCTTATAATAACCGCTTAAACCCAAAATAGGCATTTATAGACGAACTTGGTAATTCGTATGTATCTCACATGATCAGAACATATCCATTAAAAGCCTACAATTCAGTTCACAGGCACAAAATAGGCAAATCCTAGCTTTGCTTATGAGTTATAGACTAGTCAAGAAAACGCTTATCAATGTTTCATTCTATAGTGCAGAGCACTGAGCAATTTTCTGCATACTTTAATAAATTACAAACACTAATATATAACATTTGTTTCGTTTAAAAAGACACTATATTGTCGAGCAATAAATAAAACAAACATGCAAATGATGTATACAAATCTGTTTTCTATTTGTCTAATGTAGGCTTTAATGGCATTTCTTTTGCTCTTCTTCGTCTCTTTTGCCATCTTGATGTAGATATTGTAGACACGACAGTGGCTAGCTTGTCATTGAAAAAATGTGAATTAATTTTTCACAAAGTATTTTTACCACTAACTCGTAGCTGACCCTCCGTAATTAGAATTCGTAGTTGTCACTAAAGAATATACACGTTTTACATTCAAATATTTTATACAGGGTGTATCTTAATATGTGGGACAAATATCACAGACGAATTCCTGACGCCAAAACAATGAAAAAAGTCCATATGAACATGTGGTCGATTCCTGTTCATTTTCGAGAAATAAGGTTTCCAACTTGGAGCCCCAAATCAACTGGAGTCAGTGGTAAATAAAAATGAATGTTTTGCCATAAATCAGAAATGATGCATTAAATTAAAATTTAGTTATCGGAGGGTGATTTGTAACAACTTAGTGAATATTAGGAATTAAAAAAAAAAGATTCCCTTATGTTGTAAGTGTTGCCAACCTGGTATATCGTTTATTTTTTCAAATGGTCCTACATCAGTTTATTGGATATATTGTATCCTCTAGTGATGATAAACTTAATATGTGAAGCACAGAACACAGTATTACAAACTATGATTAATTTGCGAGGTGAAATATTAAGCATATCTATTATAAATGTTTATCGTCATATTAAATTAACAGTATGCGACACTGAATTTTGTGCTTCACATATTATGTTTACCATCACTTCACTAAAGGATACAGTATATCCAGTAAACTTACGTAGTGCCATTTGAAAAAATATATATAACAGGTTGGCAACACTTACAACACAATGAAATCATTTTTTTAAAACAACTAATATTCACCAAATTGTTACAAATCCTCTTCCGGAAACTAAATTTTATTTTTAAGTATCGTTTCTGATTTGTGGCGAAATATTCATCGTATTTACCATTGACAGGATTTGATTTTGGGCTCCAAGTTAAAAACCTTGTGTCTCGAAAACGAAGCGGAATCGGACCCATGTTTATATGGACTTTTAAAATTGTTTTGGTGTCAGGAATTCTTTGGTGAAATGTGTCCCACATATTAAGATACACACTTTTTAATGTACACCGTATAAAGGGTAGTGCAACGAAAAGTTTCCATCCCCCTTATTTCGTAATCTCTTAGTTTGAAAAATCCCGAAACACGTCAATTTTAGTTTTGAAGAGAGTGAATTATTATAACAAATTTAAGCGAGCTGCTCCAGTCATTCTCTGCGGCCTAGTAGCAAAATCTTCAATTTTCTTAAATGGCAACATAGGTCAACTGATATATCATTTGAGAACTCCGTTGATTCTATTTATTAAAAAAAAAGATTTGTTTGGAAATTCAGTGAATACTTTGCGATATATCGAGTTTCGAACTGGCACATCTATCAATTAAAAATCGTTAATCTCATTTGAAGTCACCGAAGTAAACGTTCTAGGTTTGAAGGATTGTTAACACTTAACGAAAATCCTCAACTAATTGCTAATACTTTGAACAAACATTTTATTAACGTTGGAGAACAATTAATTGATGATCTCGGAATAACTAGTAAAAGTGCAATAACAAACGTATCAGTTAAAAATCCAAACTCACTTTTTTACACCAATTACTAGACATGAAATTGAATCTTTTGTTAATAATTTAAAGTCTAACACTTCACCTGGTATTGATAAAATCACCGCAGATATATTAAAGTTTGCAAAGGACTTCGTTGTTGAACCATTATGTCATATATTTAATTTGAGTTTAGAAACGGGTGTATTTCCTGATGCTTTTAAATGTGCAATAATAAAATCTATATATAAGAAAGGTTCAAAAGCTGATCCCAATAACTATAAGCCAATTTCTTTGTTAAGTAACTTCTCTAAGCTCTTAGAAAAATTCATTAAAAAAAGACTGGTTGCATTTCTACACGAAATTAAGTATTTTTCAAATAATCAATATGGGTTCAGAACAGGAATGAGCACATCAGATGCTATACTTAAATTAGCTGAAATAATTTGTAGAAGTTTAGACGTAAGTGAAAAAGTAATTACAATATTCTTAGATTTGGCTAAAGCATTTGATACTATACCCCATAAAATTCTATGGCAGAAACTTGAAAATTGTGGAGTACGAGGTGTAGCACTGAAGTGGTTTCAGAGTTATTTAGAAATCAGACAACAAACTGTTAAAATTGGTGAAACCATGAGTAACTTTATGCATGTTAAATTAGGTGTACCTCAGGGAACAGTATTAGGTCCCATTTTATTTCTCATGTACATAAATGATTTATGTAATTTGCAAGTAAGAGGGCACACACAATCGTTTGCTGATGATACTACTTTAATTATTACTGGAAAAACATGGCTAGAAACATTTGAAACGGCAGAAACTGAACTAAAAAATAACTTCCTGGTTAAATGCTCATTTACTTATTTTGAATATTCGTAAAACCAAATATATAACTTTCTCGCATACACTTGCTGGACAACCTATGAATAAAGAACTAATACTTCATAACTGTGATGTAAAAACAAACTGTCTTTGTATACCTCTCATTAGAGAAGAAAGTGCTAATTATTTAGGAATTTTAATTGACAATCATCTAAAATGGAATTTACATATATTGCGCATGAGGAATACATTAAGAAAAACATCTTATAGATTTGTTATTCTTAGAGAAATTCTTGATAACAAATCATTACGTGTGGTGTACTTTGCTTTTACACAGATCTTATTAGAATACTGTATACTAAGTTGGGGTGCAACATACACCTCTAAAAAAAAAATCTTGTAACCCAACAGAACAATATTTTGAGACTATGTTTGAATAGAAAATTTGATTGTGATGTTAAAAATTTGTATAACGATTTTGATGTATTACCAATCAATAGATTATATTTAAAAAAATGCATTGACGTATATTAGAACAAAAGAAACAAAACTGAGCAAGTTGTCATGAGTATGAAACCAGAAGTGTCACAAATGAGAATATAGAAACAATCAGAACTAACAAAACATCAACACACCACCAAACTTACTATCTTGAACCAAAAATTTACAATAAGACACCTATATATATTAGAAAAGAGAAACAAAGAAGCCAATTCAAAAAACTTGTTTTGAGTTGATTAGAAAGTCTAAATGAAAAATGATGTAGAAGTAATATTATGTAAATAATTTGTTATTGGTAACGAGACAATAAACCAATGATAATTCGAGAATAAGACTCACACGCAAGCTGAGGCTTCTATGAGTCGAAATGTTATGTAAACTTGTAATATACAATGTTAAATAAATTTCAATTCAATTCAATTCAATTTCTCCCATCAACCACCACACAGTAGAAAGGAACTGAGTAGTACATCATTGTAATCAATTTGACGGTGCTGCACCATTCTTTCGGGATTAATGGCAACACATTTAATCTTGGTAAATGAATACAATGATGTAAGTAGCACACTATTTGAAAGGGTTTTCATTCTACTGACAAAAATGAGAATTTGGTTTGGAATTTCAGTAAAAAAGAAAAACTATACGAAATATCGTGTTTGGTTGGAACTGTTACATACAATAAGTTGAATATTTGCCACTGTTGTTACGAAATTCTTTGGAAATATCACTGTACTAATTTGAACTGACTTGAACCATATTCTCTGTCCTGGTTTTACTGTCAATTGTTTATATGTAATATTGATAAACTGTCCGTCATTAGTTGCTAACTATTTCGGTTATATCGTAATACAATAATGATTTATTTCGATTGTTTAAAATAAAAAAAAACTGTGGGAAAAATCACGTTGTGAAATGTCACCTAACAAACACTGAAAATTCACACTGATGGGAGATATGGAAGTGCCTTCAATTATCCTTAAAGACCATTTACAGGGTTCTTTTATTTAGTTTTTCTTGTAAGAGCAGTAGATAAATTTTATTATTTACATTCTTGATAATATATTTCCTATAAATTTGGAGGAAGTCAGTGGCATCAAGTTATGACAAAATGTACTTTATTAACAACTGTCGGCGCTTTAATTAAAAGTTCTGCATAACCGATTCCGAAGGTTCTGGGGTGGATTCTTGCTGCTGACCATATTGAAGTTTTCCAGAGGTTTTCCTTAGTTACACCAGCCTAAATGCCGGGATTGTATATTCAAAGTAAGGAAGGACGCGACTGACTTCCTTCACACACCGTGTCCTCAACTCTATCCCGACCTACGTCAAAGTTGCCTAAATAAAATTCAAGTCCGCTTTTAACGAGAATTTATAATGAATTTTGTGTCCGTGTCTATAATAAAGGGTGTCCGCATTAAAGGGAACAATATTTACGTATGCTATGAGTTGGGGTAAGGAAAAAGACATGATTCAGTAAAGTTGCAAACCTCCCCTTTTTTGTGGTAAAATAGGAACATTTGGGGGCAAAAACAAAAAAGAGCTCTCAACCACTCCAGTGTTCAGGATAATCAAAGGCCGAGTATAATCAAACGGATTCTAACTTGCACCATTGCACCCCAACGCTGGTTCTCTTGATTATAGTTGTCACGAGTAATAACAGATATTCTACAACTACTAAGAATCATTATGAGTTCTAGGTATAATTGAGAGCTATTTGTTGTCAGACTCTAGGGGCAGGATTCTAAACTCTTCCCAGTTCACAAAATGTTTCCTTTGGTTACAACATATTCATTGAATCGACAAGTCTCATTATTAAGCATATTTACGATTCCAAGGCGTATTATTCTCTAGTACGTTCATATCTTCGCAATTCATAATCACTTCAGTTCAAAGTTTCATTTCACAATTCATATTAATTAGGAACAAATATCGATACATCATTTAGTCTTCTACTTTGGAATCTACTAGAAAATAACTCACCACTAGGCTTGTTCTATAAAATATCTAAACGGTTTTTTTTTTTACTCTTCTACAGTAGCCATCTATTTTGTTGAATCTGTACTAGCTTCATTCTCAAGGAAAGCTGGCTGATCCAGTCATATTGACAGAGTTGGAAGATATAAAGAAGGCGTCTCGTCTTCCGCTGTCTTCAAGGTTAATGTATATTAAAAGGAGCGAACTACCTGATTCGAAGATCACGTAGAACATTCGAAAACAATGTTTGAATAAATCATGGGAAGAGGAGACAAGACGTTCACTTAAATGCAGTGATCAATGTTCGCTTCCTCATTGTCTTGAGTAAACTATCTCTTATGTAAGAAACAAACTGCGCACGAAATCTTGCAGCAAAGTTACTGAAAAATGAAAGCAGTTTCTGTTCATTTCAGAAGATACAGACAAAAATACGAGGAAGAGCCGGAAATGTGAGAACTGTGATACTGTTATTTAGTGATGTCGAACACTGGTTGCTTGTACAGTACATACTAAATCAGGTATTGATGTGTATTGTGCGAAGTGCTGTGTTCTGACATCAGTGAATGGATTTTTTTATGCGTCATTTTAATGGGGGGGGGGGGGGTGCAAGACAAGAACAGAGGTTTAAGTTCTACGTAAGGTTAAATTCTATGATACAGTAAAGTTCTACGTAACAAGAATTATATGTTGCAGCACCTAATTCGCATTTTTACGTTGGCGCAGTTAATTTACAGTCACAAGTTGATTCGGTTCCGTGATGAAGATGATTGAATCTATAACATTCTAACATTAATAAAAGAACAATTAACACTTTATAAATATAAAAGAAGATTCAAGACATTATTTTCATAGCACAAGGAACAATTTGATACTGTTTTACTAATTCCAAGACCACCATAAGGTAGAGAGATCTCTATCTCTCTATCTATCTATCCTGCCCCTGCTTATCAGAGACTCGGGCTCAATCGAAAAAGCAGAAGACCAGTTTATAGAATTCACATTTTTAAGATCTCTTTGGTTGATTACAAATTAAGTTTTTTTGCTACTTCTGTAATACATTTCGATGACTCCTTTCATTTTTCGAAAGAGAAAATTGCATTGGAACAGGAAATAGATTAAACGAAGAAGAAGAAACTTCGGTCAATGTGGCGCTCCTCATAGTTCGACGTCCTGTGTAGGGAGCACCGCTTGCGCCACCCTGAATGCGGCCCTGACCTGCCTGAAGACTGTGAAGAGTTAATGTAATTATCCATAAAGAACAAATTCGCTCTGTTTGATTTTTAACGTGTGGGAGCTATGAAGCATCTGAAGTAGCTTCGCTGGAGGACAAAGCAATGACATGAGATCATCATTACTACCTACTAGTAATTGCATGTGGTAATTCACTCTTCTTTCCTCCTGCATGTTAATACGTGCATAACAATTTCAGTTTCGCTTTCGAACTTAACAAAGTACAGAGAGCACTTAAGATAAACATATTAAACTATATTGTTGGGGTAAGGCAGAATGAAAAGACCATAAACAGTATTTTTTGTCATTATTATTGTCATAATCTCTGCTACAAGAAATTCTCTTCTACGCTCTTGATTAATATCTTTTTTCTTGCAACTTATCATCGTGGGTTACTTGTAGAATACGTGTTCACAATCCGGTCAGGCGAGCACAAGGATGTATCTCCTTCTGCTTACTCCGCCTCTCGCCAGAGGACGGCACGTTCCCCCCTCAACCTCTGATGCTGTCGAACGGTTTAGTTTACTAGTATAGAAACAATTTTTACTCCCATCCGCGTGACATTTTGTTGCATGCCAAGTTACTGCTCCTTGCGGGAACAAAAAAAAAAAAAAAAAAAGAGCAAAATGGAAAAGTTAGTGGAAAGAACGACCTTGAACTTGAACAAGTGAGGTAATCGCTCTAACCACGCCCTTGTTGCTGGGCGTGGTCATTCTTGGAGGTAAAAAAAGCTTGCTCCTTATCACACCTAAAGATTACCACTTCTTTCCGCCCCCTTCCCCTCTCTCATTGTCGCTTACGAGGCTTTTTATTCTCACCCTCTTACTCGCTTGATCTCTCTCGGATTTTCGCTAATTACTAAATTGCGTTCTTTCAATTTCCCCCTTCCTTACTTTTCCCCTTTAAACCACTGCTCCAAAAGAAACTTGCAAAATAGAAAAAAAAGGCTATTTTCTTATTTCCAAAATCGTTATGTTGTCTGTTGTCTCCCTCTGCGATGACACCCTTAGGAAAAACTCTCTTTACAAGGATACTCGATATAATGATAAACTAGCTTTCAAGTATAGATTTTATCGACGCCGGTGGAATTGAGATGTTATATATATATATATAATAAATCACAGCCATATTCAATCCACTAGTGGATGAGGCCTCTCCCCAAAGGGAGGAGTTGGTCTACTGCTCCCACGCTGACCAGACGGGTTGGGAGAGGAGAGCCGAAGCTCTCACTGTGATCGCCACTGTATTTTATTCACAGCAGCTCCCCAATTGTCCTCACGATGCTGGGTCAACACCGAAATTTTTGAGCCCCCACCGGGAATCGAACCCGGGACCGCTCGCACTGAAGTCGAGCGCGCTACCGAC
>JAGDQP010002306.1:67917-106643 GCA_022664845.1 Lepisma saccharinum | reverse complement strand
ATATATATATATATGTATGTATATGTATGTATATATATATGTATATGTATGTATATGTATGTATTCTACTTGCTTTTGTTCCAAAATTTGAATCCAACTGAAACCTCGCTTTTGTTCCAAAATTTGTTTACTTCCTATCTTCATGAAATCGACCCTCCCAGAAATAAGGAAAAATTAAAAAAGATTTTGTAAGCTTGGAAAAAACCTGAATTTTACTTCCTATCCTTACTCAGGAGGGGCGATTTCATGACTCCTGGTAGTAAAATTCAGAATGGCATTCCACAAGAAATGCTAGTCAAATTTTGGAACAAAAGCAAGTAGAATGGCGTTCCACAAGTCAAATTTTGGAACCAGGAGTCATGAAAGCCATTCTACTTGACTCAGGAGGGTCGATTTCATGAAATCGACTCTCCTGAGATTAGAGAGAGAGAGAGAGAGAGTACCTAAATTTGACTCAGGAGGGTCGATTTCATGTCTACTTGCTTTTGTTCCAAAATTTGACTCCTGATCTTCAAATTTTGGAACAAAAGCAAGTAGAATGGCCTGAGTCGACTCAGGAGAGTCGATTTCATGAAGATAGGAAACTGAAACCTTGCTTAATCGACTCAGGAGGGTCGATTCAAGTAGAATGCGTTCCACAAGCAATGAACGATCAATCTCCTCCCTCCGGGGAGAGGCGTTTTACTTCCTATCTTCATGAAATCGACCCTCCTGAAAATTTGACTCCTGATCCAACTGAAACCTTAAGAATTAAAAAAAAAAACAGATGTCAAATTTTGGAACAAAAGCAAGTAGATGCTTTTGTTCCAAAATTTGACTCCTGATATATATATATATATAGTAAGGGAAAACGGCTTCAATGGTCAGTAGGAAAGCTAAAGGACTGATAAAAGTATAATTGTTGCACTTCAGGTCTAAGAACTGACAGTTATTGGAAGAGAATGAAAGAAAGTCTATGCTAGTGTTAAATTGCATACAGTGGAAATTAATTTTGATCAAACCATACGCATATTTTGTGCATCAAAATGAATTATCCACGTGCACTGGAATATATAATATCCATGTTCTCTGATACCAGTGGCCGAGCATTCTGATATAATTTTGTACGGTTTTTGCTGTCATACCGAGAAAACCACGAAATATACCTTCGCCATAGGCCCTGACAGACTTTTTCCTCGCATTATTCCCTTACCCTTTCTCGGCCTCGACTATAGATGCGTGAAAACCATCAATAAATTAAAATTCAATACAGAATTAGGTATGTTGTTACGCTTGTGTTTGCGAGTGAGTGTTTCTTTTAATTTATATAATAAAGTATATTTGCTTCGCGTGGTACAATCTTGTTGTAGCAACTTCCTTTGTAGTAATACATTCTTCATTTTTTAACCCATGAAAATATTTTTGCGTTGTGCATCGTGTAGAAACTTACGTAGCCTATTTATTATAATGTTACTGGTTATACTGACAGAATGAAACCTTTTTGAGTTACCGTTCACGTAATCTAAAGTAGAAAGCGTTGTTCCTCATGCCTACTGAATAGGGGAGGGATGTGTCATTGATTGTAGAAAAAATAAAATAAAGAGAAGCTTCAGTAGAGGTGCGGTGTAGTCATAGTCTTGCTTGTTTTGCTGTAAACATTTCCTAATATCAATCTTTGAAGATTACACATTGAATGGGGATACCTTTTGGTGGTTACCGTGGGTTGCTTCGTGTAATACCTGGGTATATATGTTAATTAAGATGAACATGCATGGAAAGTTTGTTGAGGTGATGTAAAGAGAAGGGCTGCTCGTGAAAGTTCAGAAGAGCTGCTTGTATACACTGAAGTCATTTACTTTGCATCCTCTTTCCATAATGTGGTAATTTCAGTGCTTGTGTTTAATATTATTGGATGTTGTTAGTAAAACTCACTACTTAGTGCATTCTGCGTTTCATCCATCTTTGTTCGGATAAAATGGAAGTTTTATTATGTTTTTCTGAGTGGAATTTTGTACACCCATGCACTTTTTTTCTCAGTATACTTTTTATGTATTTCTTGTGCCTAATTTGTTCACATTATCTCGTGACCGTTTTCGGCGTACTGATTTTTAAATTAAAACTTCTTTAATATTTATGTAGCGAGGTGATTTTCTTATTTTTTCTTCATTGCATCCAGATGATGGCACAAGACCTTCGTTGGTGGTGTCCCTTCCTGCGCAGGATGTGCTCAATTGGGAAACATCTTTCCAACTTGAAACGATTCAGTAGATTACCCATTATTTTCAACTGAATGAAGTGTAAACATGAAGTTATAGCGTGTACAACTTCAGTAAATACTTTGTTGGGGATAAAGCCATTGTAGCCACCCACGCAATTATTTTTATCTTTTGTCGCTCTTCGTCTACGTAGAAATTTTGTTTAGAGAAGTGTGATGAATAAGTCACCCAAGATTGACAAGCCATAGATGCCACATACTTAAGGGCTAGACAGATAAAATCTCAGTTATAAAAAGCAAAGTGTCCATGAAGAGAAATTCTCTTATTTGGCTGCATATTAGCAGTTATACATATTAAATTGATTTTATTTTTGAAAACGTGGTCCATGAAATTTGAGAATGCTCATCTTTAAAAAGACAAAATTTCAAGATTACTTACCGTATCAGAAACCACCTTCGTTTTTTTTTCAGATAGAATTATGTTTGCTTAGTTCCTAGGTGGAAGAAAAAAAACTGGTGTATAATTTTTAAAGATGAAACAGTTCTGGGCTCCTGTCACCGCCCTACAGAACCCCAGATGCAATAATTCAATATCCTATTGATTCAGGCCTTGAATGACACAGGCAACACTTAAAAGCAATAAATGCAAATGATCTGTGAAGCTACCAGGCGTTTTCTGACATGCATCTACCTTCATCATTATATATAGGCCCATACCTCCTTCGTATATATTAGTTCATTATATATACCTCCTTCATCATTATATATCCATCATTATAGACACCTTGCTGTTAACAGTCTAGTAAAAGAAAGAAAGAAAGGAAGAAAAAAAGCGAAATCACCTACCTTCTCTCTTTTTCCATTTTGTGGTCATTTAGGCTAGATCTTTTACCCACTTTTCTGAATCAAAGAAGATTATCAAATTGATATGTCAGAAATTTGTCTTGTTGACGAGAATAGTCTTTCCGTTTATCAAACTTTTTTCTTCTTTCGTTTTAAAAAATGTGGTAATGGTGTTTTTGCAGAAGAGTAAAAGAGAATGGCGTTAGGAAGAATTTTGCTGACTGAAGCAAGAGAACCATCAGCACCACCTTGGTGCTTAAGGTTTAGAGATAGAAGACGTAATGGGTTTCTATTCCCTTCAATCCCATCTCGCTCCTTCTCGCTCTTTTGCCTTGTCCGTAGCACCCGTGCTTGTAAGAGGAGATGTTTGAGGAAAGCCAGCGAGAGCAGCCGCTATCAGACGAAAATCTCCTCTTGATGTGGTTCGTAATGGCTGACCTTAAGAGACGAGGAATCCTGTCATTGCATCAGAGCAAAAAAAATAATAAAAAAAAAGTTTGAAGCAGCATTTCTTTTAAAACTCTTCGTCTTTTAAGATGGTTTTGAGGAAGAACCGTCATGAAAATAAAAGCAACAGGAGTTACCCACATGAAAGTGGTTTTGGTCATGAAATTGGCCTAGAAAACCTTTTGCTTAGAAGTTGTTACAGTGCGTGCAATGAGTACTTTACCTCTTTTTATGTTCTTTTCTGATGTTCGGACATGCGTAGCTTGCTGACGTGTTTAGTTTTCATTGAGTCGTTATGCATCTTCCTCGGAGCTGTAATCCTTCTTTCGCCTCGGTGTTAATACTTTCAGGAATTAAAGAAGTTAACAGTGATGGGGCCAAGCGTGTAGTCTCCTGTATTCACTTACTTTGCTTTGTCCTCATGCATGTTGAAAGAAGTGCAAGAAGGGTTTTGTAATAGCATAAAGAATCAAATGGACATTTATGTACGCTTTATTGTCTTGAAAATATTGGGAAATGGTAACTTCTGAGCGTTGGCCAATCTGAAGTAAATAAGCAGTTATGTAAACATCTGGACACAAATGTCCATGTCCCAAACATAATTCGAACTTGGGACACAACTAGAATCGTGTGAAGTAAAGCCACCACACGGCCACCTCGAACAACTCTCTTTTTTTTTTGTTCTTCAGGTGTTTCTTCTTTTATTATGTTTCTAGACAAGGAATTATGTTACCCTCATACATTCTCCTGCTCGATCCTTCCTCTGAAAGCAATGGAATAAAACATTTGGATGACTTACAAGCCAGAGCGAACCAAGTCCACTGTCCATTAATGTGAGATTTTTTTCTTCTTTTTCGAATCATATGGACAACGAACTGTTTTTACAGACCAAAATTAGTTGAGCTACCTTCAGCTGCAGTAATGTAGTGATATCAGGTTGACTCGTTCTGACCCGTTTTCAAATTACGTTGTTTCGCAAAGCCGGAACGAACAAAGTGCTAGAAGAAACATAGTGGATAATGCAGTAACCGATAACAGATGCATGAACTGATTACAGTGCACTATAATCCTCATGATTGAACTAGCATCAGGCAGGATTGAATTCAGAAAAACGCAGTGGTAGAATGACACCGCTAGAGAGCTGTAATCACAAGAGCTCATAGATAATAAAAGATGGTATTGCCGCTGCTGTTATATTGGCGACTGCCGTATGAAATCATTAGCATAGAAAGGCGACAATTTTGCTTCGCGTAGAACGAAGAAAATTATAACTTGATTGCGAACGTTATCCAGCTCTGTAAAACATAAAAAAAAAAGACACATTACGATAATTAAATAAATAAAATAAAACTGAAAGCCATTCCACTATACTGCCTCGAATGAAAAAAAAAAACCTTTTTTATATAGTTCTTAAGGTAATAATGAGTTATTTTGTAAATATGTAGTAGAACAGTGACCATAATTTCGCAAGAGATCAATATTTGCTGTAGTTTATCTTCGTAACGTTATTGGAAATGGCGAGTATTTCATAAGCTTGTATAGGAATGTTCTGTAGACAGTAAGGAACGTGTTATACTTCGAAAATCAGTAATAACTCAACAAGTAAAAATCTGGACTGATTGAGCTCGTGAAATGGTTATGAATTTTCTTCTCTGAAAGTTTGAACTGTCTAGGCTTGAATTTGTAGAAGTAGCATTGTGAATTTGAATGTTATTTATGACCTTTAGGTATCTAAGGCTCAGGCCGGGATAAAGGAGGGGAAAGGATGCGGGAAGGTGTCAGGGTTCAGGGCCTAAGTTGAAGGTGCCATCCCGGCATTTGCCTGGAGTGATTGAGGAAAAACCCTGGGAAAACCTCATGCAGGGTCGGCCCTTGGGATTGAACCCACCGAATGTTACGCTAACGCTCTACCAGTAAGCTATGGCGGCTCGATGAGCAGCATTGTAATTTCGCGCAATGAAAAAGAAACATTAGAGGTATACGGAGGTAGTACTGCCATCTAACGTTAGAGGTCGTTGGTTTACACCTACCTTAATCATGTGGAAGATCAACTTGTAAGCAAAATTGCCGACTGACTGGACAAAATTTGTAAGGCTGCCCCAAAAGAGATGAACAGTCTCCAAGCTGTAAAGGTGAAAAATGCTAATATCCCATAATTATGCTTTTATACACACTTCGTGAATGGATCAGACTCATTTAGTAGTATGTTCTTCATATATGCTCGATTGGATACTAAAAACTGGGAAATTCGTAAGAAACAGAGATGCAGTAGAAAATGAAAGAAAAGCAGAAAAGTTCAGTTTATTCATTGACCAAGTGAAACCAAGAGGAAGTGGGATGACAAATGACGGTAACATGGCTCGACGGTCTTATAAATAGTTAGCAGAAATTATTGATCTTAATGAGGAAGTTTGTCGTACTGAAGTCATTTTACATGACTTGTCTTCTGGTTGACGTAGATGTGGATGCATTCAGTGGTGCACTTCTACAGAAAAAAAGTGCCCTGGCGGTACTACGTTTTGCTCTGCAAAAAGTTCCTTCTAGATATAAATATATATGCAACTTCCCAAAAAGAGCCCTGGTGCCACCAGCATGCGCTAGGGCTGAAACACACCACTGGCTGCATTCGATAAGTACACGAATGAACCACAAAGCTCTTCGTTGAGAGGTATCCATGTTCTATCGATGTTTACTAATGTGCACAGGATTCTATCATTATGTGAAAGGCACTTCTTCCGATAATCCAATTACAGAAACGGACTCAGCAATAATGTTCCAGGCGAACTAATTCCAGTGCCTTCAGAGATGAAGGCATTGTCAATTTGGTATTAGTTTCCCCTGATCCCCTTATATCAAGTGTCGTTCCTCCACTTCAGAGAAAACATAAACACTTTCTTCCTAATGTATGTGGTTTCATCGAATGTCCTGAAGTGTCAAATTGTGATTCATTTTGAGACATTAGGTCAGGCGACAGTGTCCAAGATAGTGAAAGCGATAGTGACTTTTAAATGTTGTTTATGTGTATTTTTATTACAACAATTATTTCGCGTGTTACCTTGTATCATTTGGACTCATCAACAAAACATGTTAAGCCAGCGTTCCGCAAACGGCTTGCAAGTGCGGACCAGTTTTATTAGTTTGTAGGTGCAACGGGCCACCCTGTGCGTGCCCAAGGGCAGTCCTCGAGGACCACAACTGTTTCCTTAATTTTGGTCACGTTATGGGCAGTTTGTCCCACTGTGCGCTGTTGTAAAAAGTTTTAAAATCCATCAAATCGGTAACGTCGAGCGAGAACTTAAAATCATGCGGGTTCGAGTTCCACTGAAAACCATCCAGACTGAAGTTTTCTAGAGTTTATCAGTTTCGCCAAACTAATACTGGTACGGCACCTCAACTAATGCCCTGGTTGCTATTTTCCCCATTACTACACCGAAAGAATGATCGTGGAGAAACGTCATCCTTCAGATGTCATGACCATGGTTCAAAGTTGCTAGTTTAATCCAAAAGAGAGCTGTTTTCGTCCACTACATGTTGCAGGTGGGTACCCGCCCAGAAGAGCCGAGTGACAGAAAATACCGATAACAAAGCTACTGTTGATTGGTTAGGTTCTTAAAAATATTCCGTAAGGAAATAAGGTTCCCAAGTCACAAAATACCAGGTAAGCATTTTCTTCAAAAGAAAAATCAATTTTGAGAGCGTTGAAATTTCGAGTGAAAAATTTAATGGAAGAAAAATGGTATAAACTTCCCATAAGAGGAGTAAATTCTCTCGTTACAGTGTTGTAAAGAAATATCTTCGCACAACTCTTTGAGCGAATAACATCCCCCACCACCACCACCCCACCCCACACACACATGAAGTGGAATATCAAATTCGTGCCATTGAGTGATCAGTTTTGCGCTTCTTACATTCAGCTTTGCGATCACAGTAATAACGATGCCAATTTTGTGAGAGAATTTGCAGTTTCCTTTTTTTTCGTTCAGTCAGAGCATTTTTCGTTTCATTGAACATACCTACTATTCTTCATAGCCATTCACTAGTGGAGTCTTCAAAATTATCCTTAGAAGCTACGAAGGCTTAAAGCAAGGCATTATTGATAAATTCATTGCATTCCACCATTCGTGTGTTATTTTGTCTATACACCTTTAGGCCTTTTTGGAGCAACGAAGGCAAGGAAGGGAGGTACGTGCTAAAGGGAAAAGATTTTATACCATAATCACCACGCGAGGTGTAAGCGCCGGATAATTTCCGTGTTGTTCGTCTGGAAGTAATGGTTGAGACTTCTTTCTAGTAAGGAACTTCGTAAACGGAGAACAGAAACCGCAAAAGAAAAGGGGGAGGGGGATATTGAGTGCTCATTGGACTGTAATAAATGTTTGCCTTCAGCGAAAGGCGAATACGGTGTGATTCCCCCTCCCTCCCTCTCTCTCTCGGAGAGCTCTACTGGTTTTCTCCTGTCGATGATTTCAGCTTCTAAAGGTAGATATGTTTCCTCTGATAACGAATTTTTCGGAACTGGTGCTTGAAGATCGGTTCCAACTGTGTTTTTCTTTTCGGTCCGTTCTTCGTTCTGAGTCACTTTTTGATTCCGATACTTCATAACAAGCTATGGTTTCCGAAAGAAACAAATTTCTTGTTTTTACATTCTTTTCTTTAGTTCACAATGGTTCGTGGTGTCCTCAAATCTTGGAACGTTAATTTAACTGATTTCCGGACATCATAGAATTATGAAACTTTGCACAGCGACGTAAGTCGGGTGACAATACAATATTCCATTGTTACTTTCATATATTTTTTTAAAAATATTTTTTAATGTATTTTTATTCTTTATCCCAAAATAAATACTAGCTTGCAACTAGCCTGGGTTTGAATGCTTGCAGAACACTTTAGGATTTAGTCCACAAAACATTTAGCTTGAGAAAATCTATCCGAACACCGAAATAACTCGAAAAAAAAAAAAATGAAAACAAATCTTTTTAAGGACATACTTTTCGTAAAAACAATTCGTACTAGAAAGTAAAAAAAAAAAATGTTTATGTATAACTAAAAAGAAAAGCATGGGGCACGCTCTCATATAGTCACTTTATAAATTCTTGAATTGGTGTGCCACATGCTTTTCTATTTAGTCATGCATAAACAAAATTATTTTTTGCTTTTTGTACGAATTGATTTTAAGAAAAGTATGTCTTTAAAAGGTTTTTAAGTTATTATTTTTACTTTTAAAAAGAAACTGAATACACGAGAGAGAGAGAGAGAGAGAGAGAGAGAGAGAGAGAGAGAGAGAGAGAAAGAGAAAAATGAGTAAATAAATAAATTAATTCGTAAGTTCAGAATAACCACAATATCGTTCCTGCATACTACAGTATGTAATGCAGACACTGTGTTTTCAACATTACACATCGAATTCTTTCTTATTGATATTGTAAGTCGTATGCACTAAAATTGTTTCTAGTCAATACTTATAAAGATGAAACTTTGCTGTACTGAATGATTCTAACTTTAAAATTCCTGCTGACTGTATACATATCACATGGACAGCCCAATGTACGAGGAGAGATATCTGGCAAGACTTGACTCTCCGTTAGTATGAAAACGAAGAGAAATTCCACATTATTTTTCAGTTGAACACTAAATTTTCGTTGATGCACGATTTTCTGACGATTTTTTTTCTGTGTAATATTGTGACAATAGTAATTGAGAAACACAGGACGAAGGGTTTTTCCTCAGTCATACCAGGCAAATGTCAGGATAGCACCTTCAACATACGCCCGGATCGACACCTTCACGAATCCTTTCCCCCCGCTGTCCAGGCCTGAGCCTTAGATGCAATTAAAATTCAATTCAATTCAACCATCGTCGAATGTTCAGTATAACAAACTGAAAAAAAAACAAAACAATCTGAATGTAACGACATCGGTCCGCCATCTTGGTGTGACCAATCAGAATTTGCGAGAGTGATATCTTTACACACAAATATTAATATGCACTCGAGTCCCGATTAACTAAATCCCGACGCAGTAAAAAAATGATTTACAGAGGCTACATTTGATTTACACTCATAATTATGAACGATTTATTTGAAGAAACCTCGCAGTGTTCAGTTAAAGAACAGTAAAATAATTATAACATTACATATTAGTATTAAGCTTGTGTTTGATTCATTTAGTTTGCTTTAAAATATAGTTTTTTTTATGTAGTACAGTATTAATCTACAGTATGTAAATCACTATGTTAATCGCTCCCATCAGATTCGGTTAACCGAGACACTAATGTACTAATTTGGTTAAATGTAAACTATTAATTAGGCAACAAAAAAAATACAACGTTGTTTTAGCTATCACTCTTACTCGTCTTCGCCAGTCTCTTAAATTCGGGACTGCAAGATGATTGATTAACGTTGTTACGTTCGGATTTTTTTTTTTTTTTTTTTTTTTTTGTGGAATGAAGAAAGTGGGAGAAAACTTGAGAATCCCGAGAAAATCCACGCACACGGTTTTTATCCACCACAAGGCCCACATGGCACTAGCCGGGATCGAACCGAGGACCCTACGCATCAGAGGTGAGCGCTGTAGCACTGAACCACCACGGCCCCCGACGTCATGTGTGAGGCAACCTTAGATCTATTAGTGTTGCATGTTATAATTCAACAACGTTTTGTTTATTTGTTTTACTTCGTAAACAAAGTTAGCCTTTTTTGTTTTAAATGTTTATAAAATTGTTGTTAGTATTTTCAAGCTTTATGGAGTTGATGGTTTACACAGAATCGTGTTTAACATTGTAGTGGTTTTTTTTCTGCTTTTGTGATGTTCTTTCTTGTTCATTTCCGTTTGTAACATTTATATTGCGTGCTTCCATGCTGAATTTAGATTTTCCCAATCGTTTTGTTTTACATTATTAGACTTGACACGAATTGTATATCCTTTGTGTACTTGTCTCACTGTTTAGCATTTCGCTTCTTCTACGAACGCAATACTTTTTCCATTGTATCTTTTTTTACTTATTATTTAATGTGTTGCCATCCCTGGTTTTATTCCTCCCTATTTGTATATACAATTGCCTTTTGTATGTATTTTCGTTTGTCTTATATATATTTTGTAGCATTCATGTAATCATATTTTAGTTCATATGTGGCAAAATAAGCAAAGAATCTTGGAAATACCTTTTGTATCTTGCCAATCTTCTAATTCTTTACCCAAATTCACTCTTACATGTATTTTTATTGTCCTTGTAGTCTGTGTGTAACTTCGGGCAAATTTCGAATCGAAATCCCTCGTCTTTTCTCTTTTTTGCCTTTCTGGCTCATTTTCTCCGGACATTTATGAGTAATACTGTGATGGTAAATAATTCATTACATGAAAAACAACACGGAGCTTTTTCTGTTAGTATTTTTCTGGTAACACATGAAAAATCCTTACTGGAATTAGTTTAATAGAGTTTATGCACAGCAGCGAATAATTTAGAAGTTCCATCAGAAACGCTCTACACACAAAGGTTTTCCTACACCCTTCTACACCCTAATGCCACGGAAGTAAAAATCAGTCTAAACCGGGATCTAAATAACTGACAGTACCAAGACAGTGGCAAGTTTGAAAGTTTTTGAGTTGAACCCTCAAATGTATGCTTATACAAAATATTGGCGCGTGGATATTTTTAACGTTCATGTATATAGGGTCAGAGCATCATGCTTTCCCAATAGTTATATCCCATTCCGATGCCGTGGCATATCGGTTAACGTCGGTAATATTTCGCTTCTTCTTGTAGGTTTTTTGGTCGAGCGAGAGATGGACAGTTCATTTCGTTTAATTTGATCTAATTCGTAAGCGAGATGCCTCCCCTAGTCCCCTACAAGTGCCTTTTCTAATCATATGAGAAACTTCAATATGCGTAGGTGTGTTTAGTAAATAAGAACAGATAATTTTTTCTTTTGTTTTTAAGCTATTCGGCAAAATATTGTATCTTAAACCAGTTAGGGGCTATTAATTGCTGGTTATTGGGAAATAAGCTGTATATAATTTTAGATAAACTCGAATTAAAGGCCTTTTGAAATTTGTACTACTCGTTGTTTTTTTTTTTTTTTCATGCAAAATTAAATTAGTTCCGCGATCACAGGAAGATTTGAGGAGAACTGTGACGAAATGGTTCCGATAGTTCCACAAAATCACACAAGAGGCTTAGAAAGAATTTACAGCATCCCACACGAACCAACCACCAATACTAGCTAACTCACTCACTCCTCCTCTCACCCTTCCTACCTTTCTTTGCCCATGAACTAGATCTGCAGAGATGTTGAAGAAAAAGAAGAAATTGGAATAAAGTGTAAAAAGCTTCTCGCTCTTGGCGTCTTTTTCCATCTCTGTTTTGCTGCTGTGCATCTGTGATTTCAGAATTTGCCGCCTGGAGGCAGCATACATAGATATTACAAAGAGACATCCCTCTTTTCAAGGTTTATAAAAGAGGATACGGCTGCTTGCTGTTTGGAAACATCAGATTTTTCGTATAAAATGTTTCTGTGGTGTGCCATATACTATCCGAAGACTCGTGGAAATGACTGAACACAGATTAATAGGAACTAGTTTCTTGTTGATTAAAGTTCTTTACAGTAATTAGAAAATTCAGCAGTGAATTAAACAATTTTCTCACATTCACATAAGATCGTTGGAAGCTTACACCTCCAAAGTTAACATATCCATTAGTTCTTCAAACGTTTCTCCAAAATGTATTACGTTTCTCTGTATGGTCAATATACAAAAATCACATTTTCTAATTTTCCACATGGAATTTGTTTTTCGCCTCACTGTAACTCTCCCCCGTTACCCAAAGATTAAGTTCTTACAAATTAGATGTTAATGAAGATCTGACGTAAATAGCTACAGTAATATATAAAGTATTATTCTTATTTTTATTCTCGAAGAAATAATACAAATATGTTTCATTTTATGTTTGCAATTTTCTGTAAAATATATATTTTTTTAAATTGTCTAGTGTCAAGCTAACATTCCACCTCCGTGGCATTTACTTTTTAGTGTTGCAAGCCATAAGTCATCCGCTATGGCATAGTATTAAAAGTGTCTTTCACATGTAATGGAAAAGTAACTGCATCTGTGGATTAGTAAAATTCTCGCCTCCGTTATTAAGAGCTGACTGCAGAGGTGTTATTTTATCACGGAAAGAGAAAGTCTGCAATTAATTAACCTACAAATAATTGAATTAATTAATTGGCGATATAATTCCTAAAATAAAACAATATTTGTATTGATAGAAGGATTTCTTTTTCTCTTGAAATCTGCTGTTATAGGGCATTTGAAATGTTAAAAATGCTTGCTAAATAAATATTACATGGTGAAGAGGATAATTACTGTATGTGATACAAAGTATAATAATTCTAGGTCCATTTTTCTTTTCTTTCTTACACATGTTCTTGATTATGAGTTTCTCACTTGGTTCTCACCTTCGTGGTCTTTGATTTCCTATACAAGATGCATTTTTTTTTCAAAGTAGCGTTCAGCTAACTCGGGCACAGGATAAAGTCCAAAATTCACCTTTTGTGGAGAATCCCCCATATATATATTGCTATTTTCATTCGTCGGACGTGGATCGCGAACTCAAGGTATCTAAATTTACCTTGGGACTCTTCACCCCCTAATTGAGGACATTGACGGAAGAAGGGCACATAGCGCAAAAACGCTTTTTTTAAGATTTAGGTTGAATATTACCAATAAGTTTGTGAATGAATATTTATGTCGTTGACACCAGTATAAAGCGCATAAAATCAGATTTGAAAACTATTAACTAACCTCATGCATGTTATGTGCCCTTCTTCCGGCAATCAAAGATTTCATGGTGCCACAGCCTAAACGGCTGGAGCTAGAAAAACGAAATTTGGTATTATGGTACATCACCACTAATAGATTAAAACATATTACAAAATGTTGAAAAAGTCGCCATCTTGGATCCAAAATGGCCGCCAAAATGAATTTTTCATAAAATACATAGCCTAAACGGCTGGAGATAGAAAAACGAAATTTGGTATGATGGTACATCATCACCATTAAGTTACAAAAATATTACAAAACGTCTCCAAAAACGCCATCTTGGATCCAAAATGGCGGGCTACAAAAATTAATATTCAACACCGTTTCAGCTGGAGATACGAAATTTGGCATAAAAGTGTATTATCAAGAGTAGTTTAGGAAAATATTACAACATTTTGAAAAAGTTCTTGGATTCAAAATGGCCGCCAAAACATTTTCAACCCTGTGTGAGCTGTAGATACGAAATTTGGCATAAAGGTGTATTATCAAGAATAGTTTAGGAAAATATTACATTTTGAAAAGTTAGCACCTTGGATCCAAAATGACCGCCCAAAAACATTTTAAACACCGTTCTTGCTATGGCACTAATTTTTACGATTCACTTTGAATCGAAAAGAATATAAAGTTCTACATAAAACACATTACTGAACCATGAACAAAACTTAATCATTGTGGAGTTGAGGTTTTGTCCACCAGCAGGGGCCGAAAGCAAGACGACAGTTCTCACTTGCGGAAACTTTTCTCGTACATATTTCTTTCTACCAAGCTAACGAATAGAGATATTGACTTGAAATTTGCAGGACATGCATTAAAGAACATGGCGGATCGTTTAATTGTCGGAAAATTAATTGATGTTACATGTGCTCAGTTTTTAAGTTTCATACACATTTTTTGATAGTTTAGGACAGATAGGAAGGATTCAACCACAAATCATATTGCTGATTTAATTTTCATCTGCCCTCTGAGAATATAAATCTTACAGTACCTAAGTTGGATTTCATTATTTAGATATTCTCTGTAAATAACAATTGAAAGGTACCAAAAATCCATTGTGCTGGGTACTAACGCCATATTTCGATAAGACTTTTAAAATATGATTTTTAAGTTCGTAACATCCACCAAATGTCTATAATTGACAATTCTTCAATAAAATTTGTAATTGTTGATAACTATGTTCTTTTGAGTTTTGTTTTATCT
This sequence comes from Lepisma saccharinum, assembly GCA_022664845.1. Lineage (NCBI taxonomy): Eukaryota > Metazoa > Arthropoda > Insecta > Zygentoma > Lepismatidae > Lepisma > Lepisma saccharinum. The sequence goes on along the minus strand of JAGDQP010002306.1, from coordinate 92,150 downwards.
TACTTATACAGATGTTGTAACTTTTTATATGTTTTCTCTTTATTTTTTAGGTGAGTCGTTGTTGCTTGGTCGCTTGCAGTGTCTACAATTGTTTTCCTACAGTACGTGGTAAATTGTCTTAATAGCATCATCTACAAACCAGAATACGTAAGTCAAACTATATACAATATCATAGACATTAGTGTCTAAAAGTTATTTTCTTTGTTTAGAAGCAATATTTCCCTTTTTGTATACAAGATGTCAATTCGACATACGTTTCGTATCGCGGTAGATTTTAGTTTGGTCTTGCTCATTTTGGACGTGGTGAAAGACACAGGATTGTATCTAGTAATTGTCTTCCTATAGTTTTATAATCTAGCAAAATAGCTCTTACAGTTCTTTCTGAAATTGTAATCGCAGCACACTAACCGCAGAATTGTGATCTTCGAATGAATTCTTATTATCAGTAGTTGCAGAGACGGCTCTAAGCCAGTTGGTGCTCTGTTCCAAATTTTCCATGCCCCTTCATAAATAGTAATTTAATAATATAAGTTAATACTGCCGGTCTCGATATACTCACGCCCGAAATGGTTGGCTCCCCTAAGGGAACAGTTCGAACACCCCTCGAGCCGTTTCTGAGTAGTTGTTTTCAGTATGTAAGTCCAGCAGGGTACTAGGCCTAATCAGTCATTTGGGAACGAAAGAATAAAACCTTGGAAAGCTTTATTATATCATTTGAAGGGCATCTCTCATAAAATATTCCGTTATTGGCAGATTTTGTTTGTCTCCTACTGGTAGCAAAATATATCAACAATACACGTTGCAGCTAGATCTAATTATTTATTCTATTGTTACTTATACTCTTGGTTTCCAAAGAACGTGCCTTTATGTCCCGTGCCACACCTGGCAACACACACAAGATAGGACCGTTGCTATGGATACGTATGTCTTAGCCATACGAACTTTACACGTAGTTAAATATCAATATTTTTCAGCTGATTGTGTAGACTAAGTAATAGTCCCGTATGCTAAAGAACATTTCTGGCCACGGAATAACTCTTCATAACCCCAAGATGGAGCTCTGTCCCATAGGCCGCATTCACCAACATCTACTGGAGAGAGGGAAGGAAAATAGTAATATTGGGGTATCCCCCAAACTCTTTGTTGAAACCTTACCTCGTACTTCGTGTTCCAGCTTCCCCCTTCATTTCGCACCCAAAGTCTTATAACGCGGACTATAGTTAAATCTTGTACGGAAACTTATACTCCAAGATATATTCTGAAAGTATGTACAGTTTGACTATTTAGAGAGAGAGAGAGAGAGAGAGAGAGAGAGAGAGAGAGAGAGAGAGAGAGAGAGAGAAAATGAGAATGTGTGTGTGTTTATTTTTTAATGTATTTATTTGTTTATTTATTAGATTTTCCGTACCTGGTAATACTACTTGTTTGTATGAGGTATTCAATTTGATATTACATCATTCCTGTATGAATCATGTGAGAGGTCTTTCTTAGGTTATCATTTGAACGTTTCATCTGGGGAGGGGGAGGACAAAGTTTTGTGCATTTAATTATTTCTCTTTGTTTAGCCAGTTTTCTGTTGCGATCGCCGAGCTGTCACCGTCCTGCTCTTTCCATCTCTTTCCCTCTTCTTTTATTCTTAGCTTAAGTATCATCTCGTTAGGAAAGAATTGGCAACGTTATCGAATGGTTTGGTGGCTTGTAAAAACAAACAACAGAATCCTGACAGTGACTTTTTGCCAGAAAGAATAGAAAAAAAAAATCTCTTACATTTCAGTGACCCGGGAAATTCTCCACCGCTTTCATTGACATTAATTGCTTCCCCCCTCGAACTGTTGGTCGTCTTCACTCCACCCTCGCTGCCAGCACACAGCTATTTTCTACTGTGGAAAATAAAACTATAAGGGGGAAAGATATAGAGTTGGGGTGGAGGGGAATAATCTGAACAAGAAAAACAGCCCAAACATCCAATTCCACACGTCCGTTCTAGTGCTGATTCCAAAGTTTGATAGCTGTATCAAGGTTACCATGACTACTAGCCGCCGACCATGTTGCAATCTCTGAAATGCCAAAGTTTTTATCTGGTCAACAGTAGATATTTTATTTTGTCACTTTTGTTTTATTTCGAAAATCCTGTGCACATATATAGTGCAAAAGCAATACTATATTTCCTGACTAAGATATCCAAATTCTTTGTTCTTTTTCAGTACACGTTTGAACTAACACTACATTTCTATGTGACATTATTATTATTATTAGCGGTACTAGTAAGCAGTAGTTCACAAATATTTTCTTATAAGTTGATTCCTCTGAGTTGGACAATAGAATGTATGTGTTAAACACGGCAAATTCAGTTAATTATGTAATATCCTGACATTCCCTCCAGCTTTGGGCAAGCGATCAAGTTCTTGTTTGAGGATGCCTCAGAAGTACCCACGAAGAAATCATTTATTCAAGTTTCCAGTGCATTGTGGGTCTTAGAAGAAGATTCCTTTGAGAAAGTTCGACAATCGAGAGAGAATGAAACAGGTGAAAATCTTTAGGGGGCATGATCCAAACTGATGCAGAATGGTTTTCTAGTAAAATCGTAAATCTGTTTTGGTTCTTTTTGCCTCGTTTCGTACAGTTAGGGAGCAGCATGCCAATCAGCATCGTTGTTGTTTCTACATCCGGTGTGTAGGGGGGGGGGGTCCCTACTTTTGGGAAATTCTGTACCAACTTTAGGGAAGTTTCGATAGTCGAGAATTCCGGACAGTTCGCAACGTCTCTAAAGTCGAATTCCCGTTTTTCTTCCAGTTTCTTCACATTGACTACATCTCAGCGCGGGTGACAATACCGGACAAGATGGATTACTGTTAATAACAAGTACGGCAATATTGAAAAAGTAAAGAGGAACGCATATAGCAACATGCAATTTTTTGTTGTTGGTGAACTTTACACATACTCACAGCTTTTGGACCTTGCCCATATGTTTCAGATGTCGAACAGTTTATTCTACTCTTGTCACAATCCCAACTCAGTGGACATTTTGTTCTATTGATGATCAGATTTTGCATACTAGCCAGAAGTGAGATCCAAAAGTTGGAAATAAAATTGACAGTTGTGGAAGTAGGCAGTCAAATTAAGACACGGGATTCATCATCAGGAACGGAGAAGAAAAGAAATGCCAAGCATGGCAAAATCCTGGAGATTTTGCCGTGTTTATGCTCTTTAGGAGAAAAAAAAAAATCATGAGTTGAAAATTGTAGGATGCTATTAAAGGAAAACGACTGGAACTTCTGCAACCCTTCCTACAGTAATGATGTGGGGTGTAGCATAGGCCTCAGGATAAAAATCGGTAGTGGGGTAATTCCACGTCAATTCAACCAAAGTTTTGTTGAAAATTAACCCAGTATCTCTGATTTGGATGAAATGTGGTAGTGTTATAGATGATTTTGTGCTTATTTCAAATCTGTAAATTTTATTGCTGTCGCACCGGCGGTTCCAAAGTGATTGCTTTTCAAAAACGGAATGAAACTCCATTGTTCATAGTCGCGAAATGCAGTTTTTGCATCGTTTTAAAATACGAAAAACGTCATATCTTGGTTACTATTTATGGTAGAAACTTGATTATTTTTTAATTCAGATTGTCTTTAAAATGATCAACCATAAACAATATATAAAGTTGCGACTTAGTTGTTAGAAAATTTATAAAAGTAAAATGTTGCCAACAAATCTAAACCGCCATTTTGTAAACTTAAGTCATATAACTCAAAATCTCCATCATGGATTTCAGTTATTTTTTTTTCTTTTAAAGCTCATTACATCTGTTTTCATATGTAAAATAATATGATGGGACTTCAAGGCACTAGGGAGAAAAGTGAAATATTATAAACGTACCTGTAAAAAGAAGTATTAATGCTATCTTCATTTTTTAAATTTAAATTTTATTTATGGCCTTTAGGCATCTCAGGCCCGGATAGGGGAGGGAAAAGGATGTTGGAAGGTATCGTCCAGGGGCTATATTGAAGGCGCCATCCCGGGTGTGCAACTTTTGCGTGGTGTGACTGAGGAAAAGGCCTGAAAGGGTCTGTGCTTAAATGATGGAAGGTGTCTCATGTACTGTTCGAAAATTAAAAAATATTATGAAAAACTTGTTGAAATAACCTAATAAGCCGCAGGTCCACCTGTTTTTAGTTTTCGGATTTTTTAAAAAAAATAAAAAAAATACCTGATTTTCGGACACATTTTCAAAAACTGAAAAATTTCAATTTTTTTTTTAAATCCAAAAAAGTCGAATAGCAGGTGAGCCTGCGTGCCGTTAGTTTTTTCAATAATTTTTCATAATATTTTTTAATTTTGCAACTCTACATGAAGCACCTTCCATCATTTAAGCACAGAACTATTCCAGTTTTTTTTTCTGTCACACCAGGCAAAAGTTGCGCACCCGGGATGGCACTTTCAATATAGCCCCTGGACGACACTTTCCTACATCCTTTCTCCTTCCCTATCCCGGCCTGAACCTTAGATGCCTAAAGGCCATAAATGAAATTCAAATTCAAAAAATGAAGATAGCAGTGTTAGACTTCTTTCTACAGGTACATTTATAATATTTCACTTTTCTTCCTAGTACCTTGTAGCCCATCACGTTTATAATATTTCACTTTTCTCCCTAGTGCCTTGAAGTCCCATCATATTATTTTACATATTATATATATATATTGCATATATAAATAGATGTAAAGAGCATTCAAAGAAAAAAAAATCATTGCAATCCATGATGGGGATTTTGAGTTGTATGACTTGAAGTTTACAAAATGGTGGTTTAGATTTGTTAGCAACATTTTACGTTTGTAAATTTAATAACAGCTAAGTCATAACTTTATATATTGTTCCTGGTTGATCATTTAAGGACAATCTGAATTAAAAATATATATATATATATAGAATCATGTTTCTAATGTAAATAGTAACCGAGATATAACGTTTTTCGTAAAATTGCATGGCGCGACTATAACAATGGATTTTCATTCCGTTTTTGAAATTCAATAACTTTGGAACAGTCAGTGCGATTGCAATAAAATTTACAGGTTTGAAATCAGCACAAAATCTTGTATAACACTACCAAGTTTCATCCAAATCGGCGATAGTAGGTTAAAAGCCTTCGTTGAACTGACGTGGAATGACTCACGAGCTTAAAAAAACGACTGGAACATCTGCAACCCTTCTTAAAGTAGTGATGCGGGGTGTAGTATAGACATCAGGATAAAAATCTCTAGTGATTTGTCATTGAAGTTTTACCGTGAAGAACACGTTCTCAAAAACATATACACATTGCAGCCCTTACGGCAGGGAAGGCGGGACCCATGCCCGGAATCACGCGCCTCTGAGGGCTCCGTACTTTGGAAAATCCGCCGTTACATAGGCAGAAAATAATGTTGTTAATCATTTTGTCTACTAAGAAGTCAAAGTTATAGTTGCTATAATGGGCCAAACAAAAAAGTTTATCAGAGTATTATCAAACATATGAAACATTTTGAATTCTGAAATCACAAAACGGATTGGTCTCGAAAAGTTATCCTATTTTCTTTATACATACTTTATATCTGGAGGTTTGGGAAGACAATGACACCAATGCAAAATTTTATTTTAAAAGGAAAATATTGAAAAATGAAAACAAATATGTACGAAAGTTCAATGTACTTAAAAAAAAAAAAGAGTGCTAGCGCCTGAACCCCATACTACCTCATCCCAAAATGCCCCTCTGAAGAAGAATGGGCATAATTCATGCGAAAATGCTCCCCTTACGAACAGTAGATTCAATCAGTTGATTTAAATATTTGAATACATTTGCCTGGAGTGCGAAAACGCCCTTCGTTGAAAATTGTTGCTAAATTTCTCTATGTCCTTTGTGTGACGTGGATTGTGCAATAACATGAACTGCATTTTATCTTAATTGAACTTATTTTGCCTTTCTTCTCTTGATGCAAGTTTTAATTCTGCCCACACCTGCAGTGTATCATAAGGGTCCTCTGCATCTCATTTGTACTTCTGGACAGTTGCCCGAACGCAGGAAGTATTCGGTTGGAAATTTCCCTCCTGTGTGTTAAGTCAATATTTATCGTGAACGTATTAAGTGGTCAAAAGTAGGTTTCATTATCAGAAATTTGTGTTTGTAAAAATACGCAATTTTGTAAGTGCTAGGAAAGAGATGTCTGATGAAAGTACATGAGCGGCATTTGCTATACTTGCATATCACTGTGATACTGTTGTAATAATAGGAGATTACACATGTATGTCAGGTAACAGTATTTATGAACTGATACTGTGCTGTTCGCGAGGAGCCACTTTGGCACGATGAACCACAATTCCTTTTCTATTAGGAGGTGTTATGGGGATTACACCATTCCAGTTATTTTTTACGTAGAAAATAAGGTAATCCTGATATGGTATATTGGCCATTTTGCCACCCGAAAATGAGCTGCCCAAAATTCTCACTCACTTTCCATAAATAAATACATCCATTATCGTTTCAATGATTGATAACCGAATACGATGTTTCGTTTTCTTCAGGACTACCAACGTACTTTTATTACTGGGCTTAAGGCTGCGTAGTCCTAAGGATTTTTTTTTTTAACGTGTAAGTATGATTTTAGAAAACAAGCACATTTGAAGATTATATTTGATTTATTATTATTAGTAGTATCTTACTGACTTGTTTGTAAGATAATAACAACCGGCGTTACAGACCGATAGGTCCTGTGCCTGACCCAACGCCATCTGTAGGCGCTTGGTGGAACTGCGTCCACCTGAGTGACGGCAGTATGGTCAGCATTGCGCGCCACCTAGCCACAAACAGGCGTATTAGGGGGGTTCTAGACGTCTTTTTTCACGTGACTCTCCAGTTTTCCTCACGACGTTGAGGGACGCCGAAAAGTGGGACTCCATCCGGGAGTTGAACCCGGGACCACGCGGACTTGATTCCAACGCTCTGACCACTAGACTATGGAACCCTTTTGTAAGATAATACATACCCATATTATTTTCCCAACTAACTGGTCATATTCTGGAACGTTATATTAAAATTATCCAGGCAGACAATTACAGACATCAAAGAATTTCATGGGATATTGTGTCCTTGTTACAAAAATTGGACAAATAGGATAACTTATCGTCATTTTTCAATATTATATTTACACTCGTTTTTCCTAAGTCAACGCCATCTAGACATATCGCATTGAAAAAAACAAAAACGAAATGTCGTTGAGGAACGACGTTGCGAGACAAGAGCAATATGAAACGAGGAAGAGATCAGTTAACACTTTAACGCGCATGCGTCGCTAAAACTCGAGCTGTTTTTTGGAGGACTTCATGAAAGTTTTGGGTCGTTGTGGTTTAGACGCTGTGGTGGTTGAGGTTTTACAGTCTGTAACAGGATATTCAGTTACGCTACTAGAATAATCTTGCTTTTGAAGTTCAAAATTATCCTTGTTGCATTATGGCTACAGGAGTAATGATTCCTTCAAGTTTCTCTGTTAATAGCTTCAGCAAGATAAACATTAAGACTTAAGGTTGTGTTAATTCAGTGTAATGTTCCAAGTCATCATTTATATCACAGTTCTTCCATATCAAGACAGTGATTATCTTCCAGTATAAGACAATTTCCGATACATATCCACTTGGTTACTTTCATTTTTTTTTTTTTTAATGTTCAGCTGTATAGTTAGGAAGCAGAAAAAATGGTTTCATAAGAACATTATGGCTACCTTGAAAGAAATTATGGTAATTATGTGTAATAAAACGATCAGATTAAATGCTCTGATAAAGTCTTTTGCGCTCGTTTTTCAAACACTCTACCGACCCTCAACGATTATGAGGTATTCATATACGCCATTGGTTCTATATCTTTTCTCATTCTGCAGGATACCTCATTGTGTCCATCGCATATCATGGTATCCAATTTGTATTGCAAGTATAAGGAATTCGTGTCAATCGCAAGTATATAAAAAATAGTTACTTCGTATTGTTGTTTACGAATAGCTGATATTTATTAGAATAAAAAAGCTAGCAAAAGTTAGCCATAGCAGAGGAATTCTAGGTTATTGGGCTATCAACTAATCTCTTTCAATTGGCGGTACTTCGAACAGTCAACGCGGGGCACCAGGAGTCTGCAGCACCTCGGTTGATAATTACTGACATAAAGCACAAGAATTCATAACCAGAACTTTCAAATGCGTTAGCAATATGTTGAATTTTAAAAATGTCTATTTGGACAAGTTTTATGGGTGAACTTTTTACAATGCATCGTTTCGAGCAATTTAAGATGTCCGTAATATAGATATGATTACTTATTCAAAGAACAACTTTAGAATCTACAAGAAACCCGGGGATAACATAGCATATGGCACGAAATATAAATAATGTTGAGAGATACTGTTTTCTCGTAAATGAAAGGTTTTAGTTCTTTCTGCAAATCAAGGGTTGTTTATGTTAGTTTGTCGATTGCTTCTTTCTTTATCAGGGAGATAATAGAAGATGTTGTTCTTAAAAGGAGGACATTTCCTGCCAAAGACGGAAGTTTGGTTACTCTAAACAATCTGTGTTGGTAATATCCATCCATTGATGTATGTGATATATACCTGCACGTGTCTTTGATTTCCATAAACATTTATTTTTTTTGCTTTTATCTAATGTTTATCTCTCTTTTTTTTTTGTTTGTTTGTTTGACGAGGATGGCCAACTTAGATTGGCCCCAAAATTTTAAATTTTATCCGTGTCATGCATGACCTTTTGTGGCCTATCATCACGGTCAGAAAGTGCCCAGAAACTAAAATCATATATTGCAGTAATCATTGTCCAAATGTATGGGTGTTTCAAAATTGAAACATTTCAGTCGTTAACGGGTATGACAACGTTTTGAAGTATTACGGATGGTGAAATTAAAGTTTGAAGAAAACCGTAAAAGTCGGAATGTTTAATACATATGCTAAATGTCAGAGAAGTGCATATGGGACAAAAAATGTACTGTAAAGGAATGTTGAAAGCTTGAAATGGGAGACGCTAATCCTGTTAAAAAAGGACCTGCCTTTATAACATCACAGGATTAAATCGGCGATCAGGATGTCGCTAATCTCAAATCTGAAGTCAGTTTCTCTTTACCTGTTTTTATTTAGACGTTGGGGTTATGAAGTCAATTGGTAGCGTTACCAGATTAAAAACGGACGGATAAAACAAGATGGATAAAATCAAAGCAGAAATCAGACTATTTTCGTTGAGGTGCTAGGTCTGCGTTATAGCAGGGAGTCGAGCAGAAAATTAAAAGAGAACCAAACATTTTTGAGTGGATCTGGAATGAAAAAAAAAGTATAACGCTCATTCTGTCGTAATAAGATTTTGTTTATTTATTTGAACCTTAAAATTCTATACTTTATACGGGAATGGATCAAATTTCCAAAATCCAGGTAAGGACTAGAAGAGTTCGAGAACTACTACTTTGTAACTCTGTCACTTTCCTAGCTATATAGACTTCTTGAAAATTAATATATGATAACTTGGATACCCATGTTTTCATTTTTTACTTGTCTTGAAGCTCGTGGCGTTTATTTGAGCTTACAGAATGTTTAGTTATTATTTGTGTGTGATAAAGTGACATAGCTGTCTAATCGTAGAGAGTGACGGAACATTTTTCTTTGGTAACAAAACGGTTCGTTCTACAACCCTGACTGGAAATCACTGAGAAGAGAAGAGAAGTGACAGTTCAATATCGTAGAAAACAGCTGCGTAGCCGACTTCTTGAAACAGGAGAGAAAGAGAAGGGAAGGAACAGTAAAAGAGGTTTTCGGAGAAAGGGAATGGATGGATGGATGCCCGTTGGTTGGTTGGTTACTTTTTTCTCCCTCGTCGTACCTTACCACTTAGGCTTTTCGAAGCTATTCTCGATCCTTTCACGGAGATGGGAGATTTTTTTTTTTTTTTGAGGCAGTCGTCATACGGGGTTCAAGAAGCAGAAACGAGAGAGAGTCAGCAGGAGAATATAAAAGGGGGAGGGGAGGGGTTAAGAGAGCCAAATCTATGAATTTATTTCCAAACAGCTTTTATAGTGGTTGGAGACTCGAACAAATCTTGGGGCGTTATTTCTATCTTCTATTTTTATGGATGCTGCTGGAACGGTGCTGGTTCTTTTTAGTAGCAAGTAGTGAAAGAGGTAGAGAGAAAAGAAAGTACGATGAACAGAAGGTGATACAGAATTAAATCGCTTTTCTGTGTGTGTGTGGGTGGCTGGGTTCCATCACTGTTTCCGCTTGGGTGTGTAAATTATGTTTTCGTCTTTCGTAAGGGAGGAAGAAATAAGGACTTCGATCTAATCTTCTCATCTCTTGTGAGAGATACGTTTCAAGCTTTTCCTTTCCAAAATTTATTGATCGTATTACTTGTAAAATATCAATGTCAGTTTCTTAGCTGTGATTTTTGTCTATTTATTTGTTCTTTTAAATCGATGAACTGTAGACGAAGTCCCTTACATATTTTTTGCATGTATACTGTGAAGCCTTTTTTTTTGGGGGGGGGGGGATTTTGATATTTTTTTTCCTAAATATTGTTTACTGAAAAATTATTTTCTGGAACGAGAACAAAAGTTTTTCGTGCTTAATTTCTGTAAAAGAGAAAATGTGGTTATTATTGGATGGTGTTCTTTCCGGAAGCGTATTTGAAATCCGAAGATCTCTGGACAAGGTGAATCGATGGCGGTTTGCAGTTGCGTTTTATTGGATTTTTTATATTATTATTAGACTTTTATTTTACATGGCAAAAGTTAAGGTTGATAGCCTTGTCTTCCACTTAACCATGATATATAATTTACATGTCAGAAGAAAAATACACATAAATACAAAATCCTAAGTTGATAAAACATGTATACATACACAATACACACACAGCCTACAACTACGACAAGAATACAATAATATTAGTAGTACATGAGCCCTTCCAGATTATAATGAATCTACCTCCCTTCTAACTTTCCCTCCCTTCCCACTTTATCGATACAGACCCAATTTAGAACCCTCTCCACCCCAACCCCCAAATACACATACCCACACCCATAAACACATACACACAATGACAAGTTAAAAAAAAAGGTTAATACAAGGATAAAGACAAAAATTATTAAATGTACCGCATTTGAAACAAAGGTACAAACTGAAGCACGAGTATGGAGAAAATAATAATAATAATTTTAAAAAATCATTGAAATTTAACATTCTTTTACACTGCTATGAGTAAGTGACAGAAAGTGACTTGGAAGCTTATTTCGAAAGCTGCTTAGGGAGCTGGCTGTGCGAACTATCGAAGGAAAATTATTCCACTGCTTGATTCCGAACACCACAAAAGATTTAGAATAGGTTTGAGATCTGTTGTTTGGTATTCGCAGAGTGGCATTGATTTTCGAGCGGGTGTTCATATTGTGAGTGAGGTGCACATATTCCAGCATAGAAGCCAGGTATGTAGAGATCCTAGAGTTACAACCTTGTAGAACTGCAGTAGAAGATGAAACGTTCTTCTCTCTTTCAGTTTCAGCCATGCCAGTGCAGAGTATCTGCTTGATACATGGTCATATTTTTTATCATTGAAGATGAACCGAACACATCTATTTTGCATTATTTGTAATCTGTTTGCTAGAGTAACAGACAGATCATTATAGACTACGTCACAATAATCAAAGATCGGAAATAAGAGAGATTGTATCAAGGTGATTTTAATTTGTTGAGGAAGAAAGTTTTTCAAAAGATTGAGTGTATGCATTTTCATATGCACTCTTTTGGATATTAGTTTCACATGTTCTGACCATGATAAAGTTTCGTCAAGAATAATAACGTGACTTTTGACTTGATCTTCTCTCTTTATTTCCTTGTTCCTAATGTAAACTTTTGGTACAACAAATTTTGATGTATTTTTGCTAATATATTTGGAGACCCCATTATTATACATTGAGATTTGCTTGACTTTAGAGACAAACCATTGTATTCTGACAAGACGTGTATGTTTTCAAGATCGGAATTGATTTTGCTTACTGCATTGCCAAGATCATTGGGCTCAGACGTTATATAAGCCTGTACGTCATCTGCATATAGATGATAATTGCATTCAGTGAACTGAGATGCAATATCATTCATGAACATCGAAAATAATAATGGACCAAGAATTGATCCTTGTGGAACTCCGGTAGAGATGTTCTTCCACTCTGAGCAAGAGCTGTTCGATAGAACAGCCTGTTTACGGTCTGTCAGGTATGAGTGAAACCATTGAACTGTATATTTGGCGGAATTGAAGTTGTGTTCTAATTTAGCGAGAAGGATGTCATGATCAACAGACTGAAAAGCTTTACTGAAGTCTAGAAGAGTTAAGATAGTTACTTGTCGATTATCGATGGATTTTCGGATGTCATCAGTGATTTTGATAAGTGCTGTCATTGTACTGTGACCTTTCCTAAAGCCTGATTGGTTCTCGATGAAGAATTTGTTTTGATGTAGGTGCTTTGTGACTTGTTGGTGTACAATAATTTCCAGTAATTTTGAAAGAGATGATAGAAGAGATGATGCTAATGGGCCGGTATTCGCCAGGTCCTGATGGCATGTTTTTCTTCGGTATTGGCCGAACGTAAGCTTGTTTCTACACTAATGGAAATACTCCTGTTAGAATGGACTGATTTACTATTATTGTCAATGGATTCAAGACGTGTGACACGATCATTTTGATAAATTCTGTGATATTAAGCGAAGGATGAGAACTACAAGTTCAAGTGCATTCTGACCTACTACTATGTTGTTGTTTTTTACCGGTAATCATATTTGGAAACCCTTGCTTTCAGAAAGCGTTGAGCGGAACAAAGACACATTAAGATACAAAGTTTCTTACGAGAAAGGTAACTTTAGTGTCCAACTCCATTGATCATCAAATTCAGGATGAATAGGACACGGTAAACGATGAAACACTCATTTTTCCGTTTGTGCTGTAAAACAGTTTTAATGGGGAAAATGATCCCCCAAAAGTAAAAAAAAAGGGCCCTGAAAGCAGCTATCCCCATCGCAGAGGATACGTATTTTTTCACTTTAGGGAGACATTTCCTCCCCTTAAAACTGTTTTACTGCACAAACGGAAACATGGGTGTTTCGTCGTTTATCGTGTCCTATTCATCCTGTGAATTCGATGAAAATCAGCGTTGGGTACTAAAGGAACCTTCCTTGTTAGTACAAAATATGATTGTTTTGGTGTAACTTATATTTCGCGTTATATATAAAAGATTACATCGACTTTAAAAAAAATATTTCAATATCACTTGTGTCCATTGGCGTCTAGGTGCCTCATCTCTACTATCTGTTGTTTAAGCAATGTCAGTTCGCCCTGAATCAGTAAAAATAATTATAATAATGTGTGAAATCGTAACCGATTGGGAAGTTTCAAGATTCCAACCTTCATACGTAATATGATTTGATTTTACTACAAGAGTCCTTAACATAGAATTACTTTAAAGCGTCTTTGGAGCGTTGCGTTGGAGCGAAAGCCTCTAGGGACAGTGAAAGCGTGAAACAGAAAAGACTGGGGGAAGAAGGGATGATTGTATTCAGACTTCAACTTGATTGAGTTTTTAATCTTCATTAAAAGTGCAAATGCCAATATTTGTCACCGTAATTTAAGCGCAAAGAATCTTAATAATAATGCTTTCGGTGTAATTTGTGATTCTTCTTTTCATACTCCGATGTAGAAAAATTAAATTATGGTAGGAAAGTCAGTTTGGGTCAAAGGCATACGTTTTGTTTAGAAGTATTTCTGTATCTACAGATAATTGAACGAGAAGATGAGAAAATTTGTCAACTAGTATGCAGAGTTAGAGAAGAGAATAATATTCTGTATACTACAGCCATTAAAGTTAGTTAGCTCAAGCGTACTAATTTCGCAATCGAAAAGTAGAACTGTTTGAATTTCGGTATCGCTGGCAACTCGATGAGCGAACAGTCGAAATATTAATATTTCGTTTGTATCGAAAATAGTTTAAAATCGAATAGTGTTCATATCGAAGAGTCGATGGAAATCAGATATCATTCATGTTAAAAAAAAAAATGTTTGAAATCATATATTGCTCCTATCGAAATATCGTTTCATATTGATACTGCATCTTTGCTTTTCTTAGTGGCAGTGCTTACATATCCGGAGGATATTTTTCTCTCCTTGGAGCGGGGGTGATGGGTGAAAACTAGTTTCCGTATTACTAATTTCAAGGAGGTATTTTTCATGCTTTGTAGAGAATAGAATTCTGCTCACTCCTGGAAAGAACCACTGCGTAACGGAAAGTCCTGAAATCGACTCCTGAGGCCTTCTGATATTGAGGTTTAAGTGGGTTTCCCCTTCTTTCCTTCACTCATTTCCAGGTAAATCCCGGGATAGTACATTAAATAAAGGCTAGAGGCACTTTTTTTTCTGACAGTGATAGTTAAAAATATAGTAGAAAAATATACCTTGTGAATTGAGACGGCTTTAAAGTTTCAAATGTGAAAACACAGAAAAATTTAATTACTATTTCTCTCGTTTGAAGCACAACACAATTCTGGAATATGCCTTTGCATGTTACAACGTTAACATACCTCTGCAATACAATTAGTGATATTAATGGTAATAAAACAAAACAATACCATTTGTGTATTTATACGATTGAACAAATCTCATATCTCTATGCATGCACTTAGTTAAATTGATAAATATCAGATTTGTCGAACAGTTAATTTTCGGTCTTTTGAACCTATTTAAATCTCCATTCTTCTTGATGGAAACTTTCTTCATAAGTAGAAGCATTTTTCCGACTTTCAAATTTAATACTAGCATCGAATTTCAAGAAAGTTAGAAGTGAATTACTTATGAAGTAGTAGAGTCGAATACTGGGTAAATCCTGTAACTCATTTGGGTAGTACCACCAACACAACAGTGATAATGAACTTTCAGTAAATTTCCCCATGTAACAAATTATTTCGTTTTTAATAAACACTCAAGCAAATTATTTTGAGAGAAACATACGTAAAGCACAAATCAGTTTAATGTTTCCCCATACGTGAATATTTTCCCGTATTTAATAAATACCGAAGTAAATTATTGAAACACACCTCACACACAAAGGAATTTAATGTTTACGTGTTTAATAAACATGGAACCAGTGGAGTATCCAGGATTTTATTTCGGATAGAGCACTTTATCTCCATATCGACGCGTCTATATGTGGAATGTTTATGAACTATACCGACAAACTTCTGGAGTTGATTCTCCACATGAAAACATGATGAGAGTCCCTCTGACAATTTTTTGAAATCTGCATAGTTTCGGAGCTACAGGCTGCCGAAAGCGTGGGAAAATGAACTTTAAGAGCTTCATATTTCTAACACTACGAGCAGTAGAACTGATGCGGCAAGGTACCGTCAAAGACCTTAAACCTGCACTATCAAATAATGCATGTCAAAATTCCCAAATGGTTACGCAAGGGATTCTCCAAAGGAATTACTAAAGGATTCCCAGCAGTTCTCTGAAGATGGTCGAAATGAGCATGAAAGGGGGCGGTTTTCAACCAGGAACCAATAATTTGTTTCCTCCAAATCGATATTATTGTTTGAATGTATGCTGCGGATGACGTTTGGCGTCTTTACTCACACGGGAAGTCGTTTAATTAATGTCCAATTTGATGTAGATCTACCCAGTGTTCGATTTGTGTAATTTCCAGAGAGGGGGAAGAATTAGTGAGATATGTATTATACGGTATTTTGGGATCGTCCGTATCTCAGTTTAGAGGTACCAGAAAGATTTTTGCCGAGAGGGGGGATAATCCCAACCATCCCCCGCTACAAATCGAACACTGGATCTACCTCTACTTTAAATATTCCGGAATCACTCACTTTCTTTGAGGAATCCCTTGCTCACCAATCACAAATTGGAATATGCATTTTCAAATAGAGCAGGTTTAAATAAAGTCTGTGACGGTACCATGCCACATCATCTCTATTGTTCGTAGTGTTAAAAATATGAAGCTCTAAAGTTCATTTTCCCACGCTTTCGGCAGCCTGTAGCTCCGAAACTGCAGCCTGCAGATTTCGAAAGTTTGTCAGAGGAACTTTTTGTCTTGCTTCGATGTAAGGAATCGGGTCCAGAAGTTTGTCTGTATAGTTCATAATCTCTCTCTCTCTCTCTCTCTCTCTTTCTTTTTTTTCCTGTATATACATGTATGTGTTTTTTCGTCTTATTTCGTTTCATACTTTGCAAAGAAACTACGTTTTATGTCTGAGACAGACATTCTTGACCGGTGATTATGAAGCCATACATTTAAGGAATATTGACTGACATTATCTCTACAGTTGCAAATGGAACATTAGGTATATTTTTTTCTGAATACCACAGAGTCCAGGAGATAGCTGTCTCTTCAATATTTTAAATCTTCTGTAACTTCGCCTCCTGAGCATTGGATTGCCGTGCCTCCATTGAAACACGCGTGAAACAGAAAGACATTTATGTTTCCCCCATACGTCAATATGTTTCTGTATTTAATAAACTCTGAAACAAATTATTGAGAGAAATGCACGTGAAACACATGAAATGAATACATAAAAAGTACCTCTTTCATTACACCTGCTGACTCCCACTTTTCTCCCTGTGATCGATTGGTCTGAAAACATGTAACATATGGCTGGTTAGCTCAGCTCCACGTGGACATAAATACTCGCATGAACGAAGTATTCGTAGAGGTGTGATAATTGAGTATGTTATAAAAATAAACGAGATGAAAAATGCACATTAAAAATGTACGTAGGTTGTCCCTCCCTGTGCTAACCTTGCTTTAACAGCTCTTTGTTGCGAAGCATAAAGGCGGCAAATATTGGTTATCGTAAAGCAAGGTTTAAGATGGCGTTTATGAGCAAACCTTTCGGACTATTTCTCGCACTCTTTTTTTGTATTTTTATCTTCTTTTATGTTCTTTTGTCTCTTTTTTTCCTTCTGATCTTAGGTCTCTTGGGAACGTATTTTTGCTTCCTTATGGAGTGTCAGTAGACCCAGCTTATGGACATTAAAGCTTTGCAAATGGCGGTTAAGAAATTTTCCTCGTTGGCTTCTGGTCTCACGTTTCTTTGATGACCATATAACCTCTTTCTTTCCACCCTCTCTTACTTCCTCTTGATGTTTCAGTGGGGAAAAAGTGTTAAAAGCATCTGTGCAAAATTGAGCTTCCCAGCATGGTAAGTGCCCCCTTCTCCAGTCTTCTGGTTCTTCCATGCCGGTGTGATATTCTCTTCCATGTAGGTCGGTCGGGTGGCGTTGTGATGTGATCTTATATAACTGGGCTAAAAATCTTTCACAGATCGTCACTTCTTTATTATTTCTCTTTTCTTTTTCGTCTTCCTTCTGGTCTTTCCCGCTAAACTAGTTTACTGTATGAAGTGTTAAAAGGTTAAAGAAGTTATGAACAAAGATATTTCTTTTTTCTTGACTTTTTTTTTTTTTTTCAGCAACAAAACTTTTACGATGTATTTCCTCAAATGACTGGTTGTTTTTCTGTAATTGATCTTTATCCTCTTGATTGGTGTGCTTCCTATACAGTTGTGTGGTAATTTCAGGCTGTTTTCATGGGAAAATATTTAAGTGACAACTCTCTTGTCTTGGGTAAAGCTGTCAGTGTATGATGAGGACAGCGGCTTGACAAAGAAACTAAAAACAATAGTAAACAGGGCAGTTAAAAATATCATGAAATATTTGAAGGGCTGCTCCAAAAGTAATGGTCCCCTTGTATGTCCCTTGATAGCGTAGCTAACAAGAAAGGACCTTTATAATCCCGCTTACTCCGTCCATCCGTGCCCAGAAAATAAATCTTAGGAATCACAAGAGTGTAGAGAGGTGTCATTGGTAAGGTCTTGGCTACACTGGCTTAGAGCCGGCGGAAATGACTTGATTGGTGCAATACCTTAGTGTATTTAAAAGTTCATTTTTTGAAAAGTGCTTCAATTTCGTTATACGTATCCGCACCAAACTTGACACAAACATTATTTGGGAAAATAGAAAAAAATATATAGTGGGTATTCTTGTCCTAGAGCACCTCAGTTGACAATGTTGCCAACCGATTTTATTTTAAAAAAAAATGAGTATGTCTGTTACTGATACAAATCTTCACTCCTTCATTGATATACACCGAATTTTGCATACATGTGCATTAGGTACTGGGACAGGGGCTGACCTGGTCGGGTATTGCGCCCAGTTGTCAGTGTTGCCAACCTATTTCCAGAATTCAGCTTTTCGAATTGCTTTCATATCGTTGGCTCACTGAATCTTGAAATGCTATCTAGTGACCCTGGGAGCTTTCGCGACTGTTAGAAGAATCGCAGCGCTACCTTGTTACAAATAAGTTGTACTGTTTTAATAAGCTGTTTTTGGTAGTGTAGAAACCAAGTAGAAAAAAAATGTTGTGGAAACGGGAGTAGAACCCGGGTCATCGGTTAAAGCTTTAACCAGTTGAACTACGAACATAGTGATTTCTTTACAACTGTCTCTGTATATGGAAGAAATTCAATGCCAAAATATGTGGTGTAGTAAAAAGTAATCCATTATTTTGCCAATAGATGGCTTCAGTGATCTGTATCTCGCGTTGTATAAGTCCGATCGGGTTCAACGAGATGGCGTTCAAACGATGAGATTGCGTACTACAAACACTGTTCAGATAGTTGTGATGAGTTGACTCAGTGTTGTGTGAGCGCGCGTCAAAATGGACACTAGCAAAGAGAAAATACGCTATATTTTACAGTTTTTCTTCGATAAAGGCGAAAACGCAAGCCAGGCGGCTGCAAATGTGAATAGTGTTTATGGTCCTGATACTGTAACAGCCAATCACGCGCAATTTTGGTTTCGTCGATTCCGTGCCGGTAATTTTGAGGTCAAAGATGTACCACGCACTGGAAGGCCACGTGTCGAAAATGTCGATAAAATCATGGACATTGTCGCGTCCGACCGTCATGTAAGCACTGTTTCGATTGCCCAAGAGCTAAACATTGCACAAAAAACCGTGTGGAACCATTTGCATAAGGCTGGATACACAAAGAAGCTTGATGTATGGGTGCCACACGAGTTAACGCAAAAAAACCTCATGGACCGAATTTCCATCTGCGAATCGCTGCTGAATCGCAACAAAAGCGACCCATTTCTGAAGCGGTTGGTGACTGGTGATGAAAAGTGGATCACTTACGACAACGTCACGCGAAAACGGTCGTGGTCGAAGCGCGGTGCGCCGGCGCAAACGGTGCCCAAGCCAGGATTGACGGCCAGGAAGGTTTTGCTGTGTGTTTGGTGGGATTGGCAGGGAATTATCTACTATGAGCTGCTCCCCTACGGCCAAACCCTTAACTCGGAACTATACTGTCAACAATTGGACCGTCTGAAGGCAGCAATCGCCCAGAAGCGCCCAGCTTTGGCCAATAGGAGAGGCATTGTGTTCCACCAGGACAACGCCAGGCCACACACATCGATAGTGACTCGCCAGAAGCTCCGGGAGCTTGGTTGGGAGGTTCTTATGCATCCACCTTATAGTCCGGACCTGGCACCGAGTGATTACCATCTGTTCCTGTCCATGGCGAACACGTTTGCTGGTGAAAAATTCGCTTCAAGAGAGGCTTGTGAAAATCGACTGTCTCAATTTTTTGCCAATAGGGACAAGGGCTTCTATGAGAGAGGCATCATGATATTACCTTCCAAATGGCAACACGTTATCGAACAAAACGGCGCATATGTGACCTAAATCGGATCATTCTAACTATGGTAAGTCAAGCCTTCAATGTCATGCAAAAATAATGGATTACTTTTTACTACACCAGATATGTTAACTGGAACGCAAGAACAGTACTTTAAACTAGGGATGGCCAAACGGATCCAGATATCGTATATCCGGATCCGAGTTTCGTATATCTGGATCCGAGTTTCGGCCGGATCTGACCGTCCCTACTTTAAACTTTGCCTTCAGAAAGGCATGATAGGCTTCCTAAGTACACTTGTTGAGTACAAAACTAAAAGTGCCACTGTCTTATTCCCGGCACGACTCCGCCTACAAGGCACGTGGATTTGAAAACAGGTGGTCAGACAGTTGCTAATTTAATCACCCATGAGTCCACTGTACCTCCTCAATTTGGTCTCTTCAACCACAATTATTGACCCCCACTTTTCATATTCCTATAATCAGCAGGATCATAAAAGGAACTGATATGCGCTTAAACAGCTGATAAGCTGTTACAAATGCAAACTTTCAGGTACTTGACGTGGCAACAGTGGGGACATATTGTAATGTATTATGTTTGCAATAGCCAACCGCAAGTGTTCGATAAACTTTGGTAAACGTTATTTTCTAGTAACTTTGGACTTCGGCTTGTCACGGTTCTCCCTTTAGCCATTAAAATCTACACCCATGTCCCTTCCGAGACTCGAACCTGGGACCTTCGAGTCGTTGCCCTACCGCCGTAGACCGCATGGCTACCCGGCCGGCACGGAAGTGTTCGAATTGTGAGTGTGTATGTTAACTGTTGTTACTACTTCACCTACTTGGAGTGTTCTGTTTTTAAAACTTATTTAGAGAGAGAGAGAGAGAGATAAATAATTAATTATTATGGTGAATCGTTGCGATTCACCAACTTCATTGAAGATATTTTTGTTGTTTCTTGACTTGAAGGCGTAAATGAAAAGGAAAATACATCCTATTTATGAGAAAGTTTTAAGTGGGGGGAAGTTTTTCTTAAAAAAAAAAAAAAGCTTTATATTACTGATATCCTACATTTCTGCTTCTTCCATTTTCAGTAAAGTTTCTGCCTGTACCGAAAGAGAAAATGTGCAAGATTTTCTACCAGATAATAACGAAAAACAAAGGGGATCTTTTATTTGGATTGTGGAAGTTAATCACCTGTCATGTGCAGGATGTGTTGTGTATTCTATGTTACTCTGAATATGATAAAAGGATTTTTTTTTTTTTTTTGGATTAGCTTTCTATCTTCTCGTGCTGTGTGTATGCCGTTCTCTTCTTAAATATTCTTTTGTACTGACGTTCAGAAAAAAAAAGAAGAAAAAAATCCCGGATAATCGTCTGAGTCTTTACTTCATTGGGCTATCAAATTTTGCCTTAATTGAATAATTTGCTACAAGGATATTAAATCGTTTATTCAAATAAACGTTAGCACCTTTAAAAAATCTTTATTCAAATAAATGTGTGTATATATAGTGAGCTCCTGCGTAGCCTAGTCGGTAGCGCGCTCGACTTCAGTGCGAGCGGTCCCGGGCTCGATTTCCGGTGGGGGGCTCAAAAATTTCGGTGTTGACCCAGCATCGTGAGGACAATTGGGGAGCTGCTGTGAATAAAAGACAGTTGCGATCACAGTGAGAGCTTCGGCTCTCCTCTCCCAACCCGTCTGGTCAGCGTGGGAGCAGTAGACCAACTCCTCCCTTCGGGGAGAGGCCTCATCCACTAGTGGATTGAATATGGCTGTGATTTATTTATATATATATATAGTAACGTTTGCCCTAGGCCGGTCACATCTGAGGATGATGTTTCTCGGCGATCAATTCCGTGGACAAGGAAGAGTAAATTAGCTGCCAGGCCCTGAGTTCAGATACCATCCCGGCATTCGCCTGCTGAAATAGAGAACCTCAGGATAAAGAAGTGTAAATTAAAATGTACAATAGTTACTGTTATTTGACATCTTCCAGATAATTTACTGTCTGTAAAGAGGGTTTATGAAATCCATTCATTTTAATGCCAATTGTATTCATCAGTTGAGAACCAGACCCCACTTTTACGTCTAAACCATGAACATCTGGAGGGAATCTCCTACAGTCTTTTTTTTTTTTTGCCCAAAACGTTGCCACTTTTTCCTTTCATATTCTTTTGTTTCTTCTTCCTTGTTTTCTCTCTCTCTGGGGTCGCTCAACAACGTAAGCATTCAAGGGAGAGAGGTTTAAGATTTTAGAGAAAGTTCATTAGTTCCTCAATTTTCCTGTCAGAGGGAGCCAATACCAGCTGTGCCGTACCGAATTTCTTCGCCCTGTCACTTTTCTACCCCCCACCTCTTCGTCTACTCAAGTGCATGAACGAAAAAGTCTTCATGCCTCAGGCCTCATGCAATGTTAGTGGATGTATTGTGTCCGGCCTTTCTTCCTTTTCTTTCTCAGCCCGGCACTTTTCGTTTGCACCCACCCCGTGGTCCACAAAGCCGCACTCAGCAGGAGGAAGGGTCGAAGTTTATATGCTATATTTATACCTATCTATAATTATGAACGCTCTCCTCTTGTACTGTATATGTACGAAAAGACGTCGGAAATACTGAATATTTATTTTCCATCTCCTTCCCAAAAGAATTAAAAGAACAAGTGAAAATCTCTTCTGGTGTAAACATTTCGAAATCTTTCAGAGAAAAAAAGCAAGGAACATTTTTCTTCAGAGGGTGACAAACCCCTACCTTTCCTCCCTCTCATCCAAATCCAACATCATCTGTGAAGTGAAAGTCAGTCAGTCTTTCACTCAAGATGGGTAAACGAAAGAAACAATATTGGAAGCGGTATCGAAAAAATCCTTATTCGCGAAATAGAAGGGTTTTGGTAAAAAGGAATAAAGAAATAAAGCTTGAGAATCAGATATTACAGGTGGAAAATGAAATAGCTGACCCTAGTGTGGAAGAAACTCTGAATATTGAAACTCCGTTACAAACAGAGATGGACAATAATCAATCTCAAGTTAAATCTATTACGGGGAGAAGGTTAATTTTTGTTGGAAAGTTTTTTTTTTTTTCAGAATTTGAATCCATTGTAAGGAAGCATCAACATGTATGTACAATGGGGAAATTAGTTGTTTGCAAAGAGACGAGAGACGGTCTTCTTAGCACGTTTTATTTTAAATGTCATCCATGTAATCGTGAATGCAAGATTTCTTCAGATGATTCTGGAGACAGACTAAGTGTAAACAAATCGGCAGTTTGGGGATTCACAGCCATTGGGACAGGTTATTCTCAAATGCTGGAACAGTTTAGTGTTTTGGATATACCAATAATGTCGGACAAGAAATAGGCTAATTTGGAAGAAGAACTTGGCAAGGCAGGTGAACTTTATTTCTATTAGGCTATATATACTAAGCTTGTGTGTAAAGATACGTATAAGAAAACAGGAACGTAGATACGGGGGTCCAGACCCCCTCCAAAGTTCATATTTCTTTTAGTTAGTATCATACTCGTATGTATTGTACATTTCACACCTAGACAGACGTCGGACCCCTTCCCGAAGGTGCTGCACCCCCTGAAACCAAATTTTAGATAGGCCTACGTGTCTGCAAGAAAGTATTTAATTTTCTTTAGGCAACTTTGGCTTGGGTAGGGACATATCCAGAGGAGAAGGGAGTCCGGATCCCTTGAAATTAAATTTTCTTTAAAAAATTGTATGCGTTTTACGTGAATTTTATACCCAGACAGACCTCAAACCCCGTTCGAATGCGCTGGACTCCCCCCGAAACCAACTTCTAGGTACGTGCCTGGCTCAGGCTGAAATGATGCGAGAATTGGTGGAATGAAGTGGGAAGAAACGGGATAACCCCAAGAAAACCAACGTAAATGGTGATTGTCCACCAACATAGCATGAACTGGGATAGAATCGAACCGAAGACCCAAAGAAAGTACGTATTGTGTGCGAGTCAGCATGTCACGAATTACAAGGCAGCAAGCGTAACTAGTGATCCTGTTGGGATAGTGGATACATATTTAGAGAACTACAAAAAACTGAACACTAGAATGCCGTTTTTCTTATGCAAAACCAAATCCTCATACCTAAAGTTGTATCATTATAGGGTTGCCATTCGTCCCGGAAAATCCGGGACCGTTACGGAATCGAGATCTGCGTCCCGAAAATATTCTCGGGACGCTTAAATGTCCCGGATTTCAGCGAAGAAGAAAGAAAGGGAATATTATAGTTTGCTTTTTTCACAGAATTAAGTATATAATTATTCTCTTCAACTTCTGAGAATGGCAATTCAAAAGTTGAAAAAAAAACTTGAATACATAAAACATGGATTTAATTAAGTTCACGATTTAACTACTTTGACATTGAACGAAAGGTTTTACTGCTCAATCTTATTGTTATCTGCACCGAGGTGCCGTAGCTCAGTGGTAAAGTGTAGGCGTTGCATTCGGGAGGTCCTGGGATCGATCTCAGCGACCGACCATCCTGAC
>JAGDQP010002306.1:36123-67517 GCA_022664845.1 Lepisma saccharinum | reverse complement strand
GATGTTGCAATTATACTGTATTTTGCTGTATGACTTTCGTACATTTTCCTAAATAAGGAGCGAGCTTTAGCTACCTTACACAGGAATTTTGTACTGAGTACGTGTTGCAACACCTTTTGCCTTCAATATGATATATTTTATAGTCACGACATACTTGAAAGAAATATCAACAAAATGTTAAGTATCAGTACAAGCAAATATCACTTTTTTTTACTTTACCAAGATGTTGATTTCTTGCACAAATATAGTTTCTTATAAATAATAATAAACCTTTTTGGCTCTCCTAGAAAATTTGAATTTAAAAATTTAATTTCGAGCATTTGTTAGTGTTACTACACCCATACTCTGATAAAAATGTTATTATTAATTTTACTCCATAATACTTTAGTTAATATTTCGCTTAGGATTTCATTTATACTGCATGAAATAATAATTATTTACATTGGTTTACTTTTTAGATTATCCACTGCAAGTATCAGTCTACAGGTAAATCAAGGAATATCAGTGGAAATCAGTGAAGCCCGTTTAGGCAGGAATAAAAAAAAATAATAGATTACCGCGCTCACTTTCTGTGCATGTTGTCACGGGTTCAATTCCCGCTGAAGCCCAATGAACGAAGTGCTTCGGAGCAGGGCCTGAAATGGAAATATTCAAGAAAAGGAACTTTTTACCTTTGTTATACTATTGTCCTTCTCTTGTCTATGATTACCATATTGACGAGACGGAAGAGGAAAGTTCCAGATATTCACGAACTAGAACGGCGTTCGGGTCTGCTCCTGTCCATTTCGAGCCCTGGTTCGGAGCCAATTTTACCAAAATCTGTAGGTCCCATCCTTAGAAGCTCACAGTCCGTTAAGGACGATAACAATTGAATCCAATTCAGGATCTGAAAAATATGACTTCGTAACACAAATCATTATCATCATCAGTGTTTTGCCAAAAGCAACAGGTCTTTCAGGAGACGCAAGCTAAGCCCTCGCTATTCATTGCCATCTTGTGCTTTACTTTTTATCAGAGCATATAATTTATCTTCCTGCTGTCAAGGAGTTTTATTCTTCCTATTTTCTCAAGAATCCTTCAGTATACAATCTCTGCGCAATCTATGTCCTAACCAGTTTCTTCTTTATTGTCTCCGGTATTGTTCATCTCTTGCCTACTTTCTTCAGCAATTTAGATCTACTGTGTCCAGCTATATTTTCCCTTCTTCTCCATGTCCACATTTCAAAGTCTTCCAATTTTCTCTCTTCCTTTTTTCGTAAAATCCACGTTTCTTCTCAAAACAACACACTTAGTCACATCAGCCAAATGCCAGGATAGTACCTACTAACTAAACTGTGGCCGACTATTAGAGCTGAAACGGATCACCGGGTGAAGTTTTGGACCGGGCTGTGATCCGGTTTTAACTCTGGCCCAAAGGCCACAAAAAATGTAATTCAATTCCATACAACACAATACTTCACACCAGTGCCGTAGTGAGGGTGAGGTGAGTAAGGCACCTGACTCAGGTGCCGAAACTGAGGGGGTGGGGGAAAATCGGGGGCGTCGAAAACTATTATATAAAAGAAAATGCTCCAAATGTACTAAGGGTGAAATAAAAATTTGGCAGATTAAAAAAATAAACGTTCGTTTTCTTTTTAACGCACAGACAATTTGAGTTTTTATAATATTTTTTTCGCAAAATTTATTAAAATATCAGAAGTGGCATGCGCATTATTACGGATATTTGTTCAATTCCTATACAATATATTAAAATTAAAGTAAATAAGATTCCAATAAAAACGGGCGAAGGGCCACGACATTTTATACATGCCTCGGGCACGGACATACCTCACAATCGCTCTGTCTCATACTCAGTCTCTTCCTACACTCTCTCACTCTTTGTTCATGGATCTGCAGACGAGGTTCTTAGTTCAACTAAATTATTACTAAATACTAATAGGAAACAATCAGTCACCAACCTTCCGTCTAGAAAAGGCTGAGTGAGTACCAGATGTCTGACCAGCTTGAAAAGAAGCAGGAAGAAGTCGAGGGACTACAGACGAGCTGGGCTACCTTTGGGTTTTCTTTCTCTTCGAAAGTCATAAATCACATTTCGGCGCGGTTCGTGTCGGTCCGGTATAAATTATATATTTAAATATCTCTTTAATGGTAAATAATATGTTGAAAGCATGTTTTAGATATGATAAAGTAACATGTTATTTATCACGGTACAAAATATCAAATTCGTAGCTGTAGTGGATGAAAAGATTAAAGCTAAATAGAATTGTTATGGGATTTTCCATGTAAAACTCAACTGCTTTTTGCGAATAAACATACATGTACGTACATTTGCAATTTATAACGCATGCAATTGAGATTTGACGAAGTGGATGTATGAGTAATGTAGAGCGAAGAACAGCAATTCATATGAATATTTGCAAATTAATATATGTTTATTAGTTTTTGTTTCCAAAGCTAAATACGCCTTATGGAAATTTAACATTGAATAATGGAAGGACGAGGGGCCTTAAGCTTTTTCCATCTACGTTGAAAAAGTGGCAACCCCGAAGAAAATTTCTTGGCGGAATCTTTCTGGCAGTGCGTGTGAATGTTTCGTTTACCTCAACGTGTAGGGGTAGGGGATCCGGCTGCTGGACCCAAATCTGTTAAGAAATGGTCAGGACAATAGATCGAATCCGGAATCATTAATGCAAGGCAGTGTATATATTCATTGTTCTGTAGGAAAGCAATGACATACAGGAAAATGTTCTGAATATAAGCTAGTGTTCGTGGCCTAAGGACTTCGGATATGCTCGTATTCAGCATCTAGGTTTTCCCTCAGTCTCCTTACAAGACAGCAGAATGGCCCTGACCTCATCCTTTTTCTGGAAATATGTTCTAGCCGAGAAACGTCATTATTAAAGGCATCTGACATGGACCATAGATCCAAGGGCAGCCCATTATAATGTAAAAGAATTACCTTCAAAACGAGTTTCATTTGCATATATAACCGCTACAGTGCTGCGGTCATGATGGTTCGCTTGCGTGTGTTGATTCTTTGAGAAGGCTTTTG
Source organism: Lepisma saccharinum (assembly GCA_022664845.1). NCBI lineage: Eukaryota > Metazoa > Arthropoda > Insecta > Zygentoma > Lepismatidae > Lepisma > Lepisma saccharinum. The sequence continues at coordinate 64,465 of JAGDQP010002306.1, read as the reverse complement.
CAGACATTCCAACAGCGTTCGCTCATCATGCTGTGCCCTAATCCATTTCTTCAATGCATGGATAGTGTGCTTGTTACCGCCCATACAATTCATTTATCTTATCTTCAGTGCATGGATTCCATGGAACATGAAATTGTCTGAAATTGATGGTCCATAATTTGTGAGGTGTATGAAAAACATACCGTGAGTGATTAATGGTACAGAGATGGGTGCGACGACAACGAGGTTATAGAAGATACCAATTGGTTAGAAGGGAGGCGGCATCACTCTACGATGAAAGGGTACAGAAACTAGTACCTCGCTATGACAAGTTCGTCAACAGTTGTAGAAAGTATGTCGAAAAATAGTGCACGGTATATACATCAAATGGCACTATAAATGAATTCTTAATATATTTTGTTTCTTAATAGCTCATAAGAACTTGCTTTTTGGATAACCCTCGCATATTAAGTAGGTAAATATTGTGAGCATGTTCGTCTTTCTCTCTCTGTCATATATAGAGGTTGAGAAAGAGTATGTTCTATGCAACTTTGGAGTGTTCTTTTCCCCCAACATTTGCTTGATGTCGTATTTTGGATTTTTGGAAGTCTCTAGATTTCAGTCTTGGAATGTTCAGGCTTTAGGGAAGAGTTGTTTGCGTTTGCCAGTTTCGTGGTTATTGGACACCCTCTCGTCACTCGACTGAGATCCTTTTCTTCAAAGAATTAGACAGCAAGTGAGCGAGACGAAGACTAGGAAGTGACGGCGGAGGTGCATTCCTCGAGGGTGTCCGCTTGTTAGTGAGAAGAAGCTATGTCGGACATTCAGTTAATGAACCGTCAAAGAAGAGACTATTGGAATGGTTGAAGGGATTCTTCGTGCTAAATAGCTTCCTCTTTTTTTCTTCATCCATTTATTTCCGTCTTTATCTTCATCTCTTTCAGTCGTCCGTCTTAACTCTGTCCCGTCTATTTCCTGATTTTTTTTAAAACTGAAAGTAAAATATGACGATAAAAGTATTTGAATCCTATAAAAAAAGGCGGGGCTTGTTACGTTGATAAAGTCACGTTTTCCATTTCAAACAGATTCTCAAGCGAAAGATTTCAATGATGTACATTCAGATTCATAGAAAAAGGATGAGGAAAGTACTGGCCAGGGTGTTTAGATACAGCCCTGGTGTTTGCCTGGTGAAACTGAGGGAAACATCGGAAAATACAGTCAGGACAGCTAACAGCAGGACACAAATTTGCTTACATCCCCAATACATTCCTGAAGCGTCCGACCGTAATCGCTGGACAACAGGGCAGGGTTCAAAAGTATTATTTCCTATATGTTCAATACCCGTTTACCCTCTTTACTCCTTCTCACCTTAACCCTACCATACATGTACCCACTTAGCCCAACTTTACTTTAACCGTACTTCCATTAATTTCGACAGTCGTCTCCTACGAATTTAATACAATATTGTGTTCTGCATTACTGTTTTAATGTCTGAATATGTAGATCGAATGATATGCAACAAGGACTGTAGCCGTAGAGGGGGTTAGGAGGGTCCCGTCTCTCTGTAAAAATTTCTTTTGCATCACATATAAATCTTCATGTGTGTTTTTAAGGTAAAATAATATATCGTGAACCACTTCTCTTCCTAAGTGTTTCGTGTCCCGTTCCCCTAGTGCTGACGACGCGCGTCTACACTGCGCAGGGGTCTTCAAATATTTATACCTGCAGTTCGGATTGATGCTAATACTGGGATAAAAGAAAAAGACCTTTGTTGTCCAGATATTACGTAAACACATTTTTGGCGATTTACCCCCTCCCCGTCCTTGTAAAAAAATAGAGAAAATACCCGACACCCCCCCTTGTGCTTAGGGAAGACTTGTCAGATTTATTAATTTGAAATAAAAAAATAAAAAAACTATGTAAATTTTTTAGCTTACACTAATATATTTTGAAGCGAATCTTACGTAAGCCGTGCTCTGATCCCTCTCCCCTTGCTTACGTAATATGTGAACGATCCCCGTACTCGAGTATGAGTAAGACAGTGGCTGTAGTTCAGTTGGTTGAACTTTGGCTTCTCATTCGCTAGATGCTGGGTTCGTTAGTAACAGCAGCTGATCGTCCTCACAAGTTTCCCAGTGGTTTACTTAGTCTCACCAGACTAATGCCGGAATGTTACCTTCAACGTAGGGCCTTCCGCATTCTTTCCCATCCTGACCTGAGCTATACCATTGAGGTCCGGGGAAATAAGGCTACGAGGTACGGATCCGGACTGGAGTCCGCCATTTGAAAAACCCCTGCGCTATAGTATTAGTCAGCTTTAATTCGAGTTTCGTCGTAGAGTTTGGCTAAACTTCTAGTTTTGACATTGTTACGATTCAGATAAGGTTGAAACGAAAAAGTACATGTTTATTTATTTATTTTCTAGGCTGTATATGAACGTACTGCATGCTGTAGTTTTACATAGCTTTACATGGCGGTAAAGCTTTATGGTAAAATTCCTGGACTAATTATTGTTTGCGTTTCATGATTGGTATCCGCTTCATTACAAGCGCAGATGAGATTCTTCGCGCAGTAGTACATCAGGAGCGAAGAGGAAGGGGAGGGAACAATATGACCTGCAAATACCTCCGTGTGATTTATATTTGTCAGCACTCAACCAATCAGCGATCTAGAGCTCTGTGCGTACGACACATATCAAACCCATAAATCCGTTGAACGTGTTTTTAATGACAACGTGGGTTTTGTATGATAGTTGTTTTGCAATTTGTATAGCCTCCGTGGTGTGTGGATTGGCGATGTGTTGATAAGGCCCGATTGACATGCATTATCCATCAGTAAGGTCACAAATCAGCTCTTATACATTTTTGTCCTCGCATGTGTTGTAGGCGAGGAACGAAAATTAAGATTGGATCTCTTTGGGAGAAATCGGATATGTAATTGTATGTTTACGGAAATATTTCATATATTTGTAGTTTTTAGAAATATTTCCTTTATCTATAAAAGCAACAAGACTTTTTTTTTAAAAAAAAGTTGGTTTGGTAGTACGTTAATCTATTTATATCAATCGATCCTAACCTATGGTCTTCGGATTTCTGGTTGTGTTTTGTGATTTACGAATCAAATTATAGGCCTATATGGTATTTACAACTTATCATTTTAAACCCTTTTCCCGTAACATCAACAGAAGAATTAGTTTCCTTTCGAACTTATAAAATATGGTGATCGACTGTGTTTTCGATTTTTTTAAAAAAATATTTTTCAATTTTCTTTTAAAAATTTAAAACAATAACCCATATTAATTCTGATACTGTATTTCCATTTTTATTTTGTTCATATGCCGGTTGCTGTAGGCAATGCTGATTGGTGTTTTCAGAGTTTACCTGTTTGACTAGATGATTACAGGTATACTACCTAGATTGAAGGCGCTATCTTCTTCGTCCCAGCCTCCAGAAGTGTGCTACGAAAGTTGTCATTCCTATGTACATTCCTATGTATATTATATTTATGTTTTATAAGTATCCATGGAAGTTGATAATTTATTGTCCTGAACTTCCGTAGCAGTACTCACTCGTAAGGCATTAGATAAAACGTACACACTTGTACAGTGTTGTCAGGTTAATTTGAATTCACATCAACACGTGTCTGATAAGACAGTCAAATAAAATGGTCGGGACATGATTATCGTTCGAGGAACAGAAAACCATTTTATGAAAATGTTCTACTTACTTAACATGCTTACCTATGGAGAACACTAAAGGCCTAGTGTATTGTAGAATAACAGCTATCTTTCGGAAACAGCTTGAAAGGTATGGGCAGCAATACCACTGGGAAACTTTGGCCAACGTTGCCCAATCTATAATACGGGCAAATTATCTATGCTTTTTGCTGTCTTAAACTAGGAAATCAAAATGTTTATTTCAAAATGTGTTTCACCTAGATTCAGGGATGATTTTTGAAAATTAAATAATTTTTACGTCCCACCATCAGGGATTTCGAAATTCATTTCTTTTTTTCTCTTTACTATCGAACTTTGCATACTTTGGAACCCTTCAGATATTAAATTACATAAACATTATAGTTTTTTTTTTTTTTTTTTTTTTTAATTAAGCCATGTTGGGCTGGCGTTATGTTTTATTTCACAATTCAATTCACCGTCTTTAATTTCGAAATACGATATATAGGGGTTGGACAAAAAATCTAAAACGTTTGAAAAAGTGTGAAAATCATACCTAGTATGGTGTGGGGCCTCCTTTTGCGTCCAAAACAGCTTGGATCCGACGTGGAATGGACGTATACAGCTCCTGAATCGTGGTGTGTGGAATGTTGTACCATTCTTCCTCCAAAACATGCTCCAGTTCCTTAAGGGATGATGGTGGAGGGTAATGAGACCGAACACGCCTTTCTAACACAGGCCACAATGGCTCAATGATGTTCAGATCTGGTGATTGTGGGACCCAGGGGAGGTGTGATAGCTCCTGGTCATGCTCCTCAAACCATGATTGCATCGTGACAGGGTGCCAAATCATCTTGGTAGGTGCCATCACCATCCGGGAACAATGTGTGGGCCATGGGTAGAACCTGGTCCCCCAAAATGGCCTCATACGCCTTAGCATTCATCATTCCATGCAGGGCTATGATGGGACCTGCAGAAAACCACGATATCACTGCCCATACTGTAACAGAACCACCCCCATGCGTTACAGTTGGGCGCAGACAGTCTGGATCATAGGCCTGCGACGGTGTTCTCCATACGTAAACACGACCGGTTGTTGGAAACAAGGTGTAGGTCGATTCATCGTAATACATTACGTGTTTCCACTGATCAAGCGTCCACTCCTTGTGCTCCTTGCACCACTGGATACGCCGCTTCGCATTTACTGCTGTGACCAGAGGTTTGGAGATCGCGGCCCTGCCATGAATTTTCATTTTATGAAGTTCCCGTCGCACTGTTTTTGATAAACCGGGTTCTGTAGGCCGGAATTGAGTTCAGACGTAATTTTCATTGCAGTGGTCTGCTTTTTAGCTGCTACAATCCGTTTTAACGCCCTCCTGTCCCTATCGGACAGGATTGTTTTTCGACCACTGTTGTGCTTTGCAGACGTTGTTTGCCCATGCATTGTGTATGCCCTCGTGACATTGGACACAGTGCCTGTCGATACCCCCACAATGGTCGCCACTGTTTTCACTGAAGCTCCAGCCAGACGGGCACCAACGATCATGCCTCTTTGGAAGTCTGTCAGGTCGCCCATTTTACCGCAAAACTTGCACACCACGACACTCACAGGGGAACTGGGTACTGCTGACGGAAGAGGAAGGTCCACATGACACATTGAAAACAATACACGATCGGCAACCGCAACACGTGGTGTATAGTGGCGGGCCACACTTACGTGTCCTGTATGGCGTGTTTTTAGATTTTTTTGTCCAACCCCTGTATTTTACATTCAGAATCGTTTACTGCCGCTATCTTGGTTTTCGGGATTTCTTATCTTTTACTTCTTCACACTCTAAGGACGCTATTACACTTCGAGCTTGCTGATCAGATTCCTCAGCAGTTTGCTCGACGAGCTTGCTGTCGAGGAAGCTCGAGTATACTTTGCGCTATTACACTGTCGAGCTTGCTCCACGAGCCTTCCCTTCAGCAAGCTTGACGGATTTCTTTTGCTCTTACATTGTTGAGTGTTCTGATCAGCTCCCTCGACGAGGATGTTGATCAGCAAGCTCGACAGCGTAATAACACTTTAACTCAGTATGCTTCGAAATCCGAAAATCGGAAGTTCGAAAAAAGAAAAAAATGCACTTCTATTAAATCCGCAATATTCGTTTTTCTACTACTTATCTCTATTCTCTCTCCATCTCAAGTATTCCCGTGTCTATCACAAACATATGTTAAGAATACCTATCACTGAAAAATTTAGCACACTGATTTAAAAAAGGGGGCATTTTTTATTTGCTTTTTTAATGTTGAACCACTGCTACACTTAGGTGGTCTTGTACCCTTAACTTCATCACTTTAGTTATTTATATATATATATATATATATATATATATATATATATATATATATATATATATATATATAAATCTGTGAGGTATTCTATTATCTTAGTTGTTGTTAGTCGTGTCATTTGTTAAATGACTGGTGTCAACTTTTATGGTTGATCATCGTCGACACACACGTCTCAATTTACTTCACTGCTACCTAGAATCCCCTTTAGTCTTGCTTGTGTATCATTTTTCATTCCATCGCATTGAAATGCTGTTCGTGAACTTCTGCGGTTGTTTCTTTTCCTTTCTTCAAATACATTAATCTACGCCTAATTTTTCTTTACAATATATCAGTTATCTTTTAAAGTAAGAAATCATTGTCAATAGCTTGTCTCTTTTATCACGTAGTAGGATTGCTTGGTTTTTCACATAATTTCATGCTTTTATTATACTCTTAGTGTTTATTTTCCATGGAGCGAACTTTGAATTTAGTTTATAGGATGTCTCCTCGGAAACAGTTCATCCTATTTTAACCAAATTTTGTACCGTGATGAACTGATGATTATCGTAACTAATCAGGTTTTTAGCCAATAAAATTAAAAATTAAAAAAGACGCTGAGGAATAATCCCCCCCCCCAAAAAAAACGAGAAATTTACCTCCATGAACCACCTTACAGCATAATTAAACGCATATATGGTCCATAGATGTCCTCAAATGAGAACGATTTTCTGTGGTGTAATCTACATTACAGCGACCATGTCCCGGCTTAACAGTCTCGGTGTTGACTCCGTATCGTGATACCGACTGCTCAGTTGCTTCAAGTTAGTTATTCGAAAACCAGATAAAGCAGCCATAGGGAGTCGTTGCGCTGACAAAAGCAGGGGAGACAGAATCTTGCAACATTCTGTGAATTCTTGCTTTTAACTTTATTTTTATATGGGCCAGTTTAGTAACTTTGGACTTCGGCCCGTCACGATTTGCCTTTAGCTGTTATGTGTTAAAATCCACACCCATGCCCCTGCCGGGACTCGAACCCGGGACCGTTGAGTCGATAGCCTACCGCCGCAGACCGCTCGACCACCCGGCCGTGTGAATTCTTGCGTCTTATTGCTTGAGAGCGAGTCACCTTCCCATTTGACTTTTTCCTCAGATTTCAATAATCACCTTCCGCAGTTTCTTATATCATTTTAGCTGTATGTATGTAGTTAACTTCTTAAATATATTCCTGGAGTCTTGACAATTAAAATGGGAAGTTAGTTTAATATAGAAACTACTACATGTAGAGTTATTAATGTTGTTGGTTGTCAGTAGGCAAACAATACTTCCGTAATTGTAGTCTCTCTCTTTATCTCTGGAGGTCTTGTGTAACTTTCTTCTTTTCCTTCTGCTTATTTGTCTCGTTTTCATTGTGCATTTTGCTTCCTTGGAACTATAGTGGTAAAGGTAAAGCTATCCCCTGTGGAGGTAGCGCTCTACATATTCTCGACCTACGGTACGAAGTGAGGTGGAGTGGCCAGTCCCACACTCGACCACCTTTACCTTCCCAAGGTGCCCAGGAGTACCAAGGACATACTGGTACTCAATTCTATAGATGGCTGAGTGCACCTCAGAGCGCCAGGCATGGCAACAACGCGAAAATAGCCTCCAGCGTCCTGGCCTGGATTAGAACCCGGACCGCCCGATTCGTAGTCAGTTGCTTTACCGCCTGAGCCACGTAATAATTATTGTGCTTGTGTTGTACGGTATCGTGTTTGTTAAATAATTGTCTTTGTGGTGCTGCGGAACCTTACCAAATAAAGATATACACTTGTAAGTACTGCCCAAACTAATCGTAACTGAATGGTAGGTAGGTTAATACAAAAAACAATGAAACACCATAAAACAACAACTTTTTTTATTATTATTATTATTTAGATCACGATGGTTCGTGGTGTCCTCAAATCTTGGAACGAACGTTAATTTAACCCATTTCCCGATGTCATTTTGCACAGTGACGTAAGTCGGCTGACAAAACAATATTCCAGTGTTACTTTCCTATATTTCTATATATTTTAATATTTTTTAAATATGGACTTCTTTATCCTAAAATAAATACTAGCCTGGGTTTGACTGGTTGCAGAACACTTCAGGATTTGGGTCACAAATCATTTAGTTTGAGAAAATATGTCTGAACACCGAAATAACTAAAAAAAAATCGTTTATATTTATGAATGATGTTTATGTTTATAATCCTGTTTATGCATGAATAAAAAGAAAAGCATGCGGCGCTCTCTCATATACAGTCACTTTATAAATTCTTGAATTGGCATACCCCATGCTTTTCTTTTTAATCATCCATAAACATTTTTTTTTTTTTACTTTTTAGTACGAATTGTTTAAGAAAAGCATGTCTTTAAAAAGTTTTCTTTTATTATTATTAATAATGACACGAACATAATTCTTTACAATGAAATTTAATACCGAGCGTTTCAAAATTCGTAGACAAAAACTGAGCGTAAATTCTTAAGACCAGAGAAAAAGAAAAACATATTTAAAGAAATTAAAAAAAAAGTTTGTTTTTGAGCTAGAGGTGCCAAAAGTAATTCAGGCAGCGTCACAAATGACGTCATATCTCGATAAATAATGGTGTAAGACGTGTCAGTCAGTTTTAGAAAATCGTAAGAGGGCAATTTCAATTACCCACATAAGATTTTCAATGTCAGTTAATTAACACTGCAAAATAGAGAAGCTTAGAAATTGTCCTCTAAGCTGAAGTCTTCAATTATAAACTTCACTGAACTAAGTAAATTGGTTATCACATTAGATTGTGATAAGTACACATGTGTTACATAGTTATTTATCGATATATTGACGTCATTTGTAACGATGACATGCAAACTTTCGGCGCCTCTTGCTTCGAAACTATGCATATTTAATTAGGATTTCTTCCAAGGAACGCTTTCCTTTTTTCGGCCTGAAGAAACTATCCCTCAGCTTATGGCCATCACTTTAAAACTAAATCCCCTCGTGCAGTGTCGTTGATCACGAATAACATTTCAGTTCAACTTGCGATCCCTCAGGTTTTCCACAAATTAACACCAAAATTTTAATTTAGTGATAATGGAGATATTTGTGTGTCAAAGAAAGAGAGTAGATTGTCACGTCATTTGATATCCATTGTAGTAAGAGCTTGTATTCCGCTTTTGCCAGTAGCAAAACGATATAGAAAAATAAATTTGCAGAGTCCTGGTTGATTTTGTAAAATGAGTTTTTCTTTTAAGCTACTTTTTTATCCTCTTCTTATTATGCATTTAATTCATTTGGAATATCCCAGAAGGAATCATGGAAAGGAGATGTATAATTGTTCCTTAGTTCTTCTATTTTTTTTTCTCTCACTATTTGTTTTTCTCTCCCCATCTGTCTTTCTTCCTTTCCTTCTTTTCTCCCTTGTGACATTTTCAGCGTAGGTAGCATTTCTCTGGAAAGAAACGAGAAGGCGAGCCGATATCGATTAGTCGGTCTATTCACAATGCTACACTTGTTCCTCCCTTTCGTCTTTCCGGAAGTGCCTCTATTCGCTCGCTCTTTCGGAAAGTAAGCCACCCCAAATTTCCTCTTTCCCCGTGAAAAAAAAAAACTTCCATTCTAAATTTCCCCTTCTGTTCATTTTCTCGAAACCTTTTTCTGACTTTTTTTTTCTTAGATTCCAAGATTGAGGAAATGTTCCTTAAACAGTTCATTGTAACTAAAACATTTATTTTTTTAAAAGGATTTATTTGATTCAGTACCAATAAATAATGGAACAGATATATGCATTGATTAGAAGTTGCGAAGTTGAAGGAAACAATATTACATTTACAATTTTCTGTATCTCAATCTATATCGATATTTGACCAAAGATAATCGATATAGAAACTTCCTTTTGTCGATGTTCGATATGTAATTTATCTGTCCAAGACGTCAAAAGATATTAACAAAGAACAGTCTTTCCTCTTCCCCGATAAACAAAGTATTGTGTTATTACAAGGAGATGTGAACTTTACAAAATAGTAGAGAAAGGAAATTGAAAGCTTTTAAAATGTGGATGGGAAGGAGAATGGAAAACAGGTAAATGCAAAAAGATACCTACCGAGAAAACGACGAAGAAAGCAGGCGAGAACCTAACAATACTGGGGATAATGAAGAAAGAGAAAATAACTGGTTAGGACATTGAATACGCAGAGGCAAGATACGATTGAAAGTTTGAGCGAAGGCAAAAAGAGAATGAGGAAGAAGACTAATGGAACTTCTTGGCAGTATTAAGAAAGATAAATCGTGCGCTGAGATAAATAAAGGGGGCAAGATAGGGACGAATGGAGATGGTTCAGCTTACCTTGATGGACCGTCCGCTCTTGACAGAAGAAATAATAATAATTATTATTAATTATTATAATAATTTTTTTGGAACTTATGCATTTTAGGGTGAACACGGTCAAACTAAAGTGTAACAATTCAGAATAAAAATAAAAATCCAGTAGTTGGAACTGGGGGAGTCTCTTATCCTGACCTGTTTTTAGTTGCAGGCAAAATTTTTGAACCACCGTCTTATTTAATATCCGATCAAGTAGTATGAGGAAGTTCTTTAAAATTACAACCATTTTACATGTGCAACTGTGTCGATGATTGAATCCATGTAATTTTTGAGAGTTCTTGAAAGATACTTTTTAATTTAAAAATACAAAATTTCCAAACTACGATTTTCACTGTATGGGTGTACGGCTGTATTTGATTATAGCTGCAATAAGAATTGAAATATCATGATATTTGCCCCGAATGTTGACTGTATGCTTGAGTCTACGCCGGGAGAACAAATTGCTACTGATGCGAACATCTGTTGTGACTTTTTAAAATAATTTTCTGTTTCTGTTGCATAGATTCGTTTCATCTTCCTTACGCACAAGCTAAATTGAGGGAAAGAGAGAGTGGGAGAGAGAGAGAGAGACATCTGTTTGTGAAGATTTGAAACGGAATATATTTAAACAAACACCAGATGACTCTGTTAAAAATTTCTGTCGATTAGTTATACACGAAAAGCCATTTGTTTCTGCAATCTTGTTTCAATTTTTCTCATTCAGCGCTAGGCATATGTAGATCTGCATTGCAGCACATAGCTGGAAACAAATCGACACCTTCATTTTTCTCTCACTCCCTCCTTTTTTTTTCGATGGAAGATTATGGTAGAATGTCGATTAACGAAAGCCTCGCCTGTTGAAAAATGTTTGTGTGTGCATTTCAAATGAACTTTTGTATGAATTTAGTACAGTGTTAACTGGCTGTAACGGTGATTCCATCTCCGAATTACTTAATTCTTTTTCACACCATTGCGAAATATGCTTATTGTGAGAAACTTGCATATAAGATGTGTAATTACTGATGGTGTTGGCCAGAATCGCATGTGTATATGAACTCTTATTCAGCTGCTAAGTTACTTCCTTACTATGTCGTAATGATTATTGCACTCTACTTTTTCCTTTGTTTTAATTTTATAGTTTGCTGGTTTATTAATCAAATAGAGTAGATTTACCGGAAATTTTAATTTTTACCTAATATTGGATTTCTCTTTGCACTGGGAGTTGAAACTTTCTACATACAATATAGCAATAAAATAGTTTTTAAAGACCTGTTCAAATCGACAATAGTAAGTTTTACTTACTTATTTACGTCTATACGTATTCGAATACTATATAATGTACTCCAGCCGCAAAAAAATGATTCCTTTAAAGTATAGTATTCGTTATAATGGTTCGTGTTGTGCATGATGGGAGCACATGAAGGTTTCTGAGCAAGGTGAAACAGTCATGGTTTGTCATTGTCCTCCATTTCATGAAAGTCCTCCATTTCCTAAAGACGGGAACTAAAGTTTAACGTAGATTCCAAGTAGGATTAGAACTAGGTTTCGGAAATTCGGATATCCGAATCTGGCCAACCCTAATTCCAAACTATTATGTTGAATTTAACGTTCGGAAGGTGCTGGGTTCACGTCCAGCGGTCTGCCATCTTGACTGGCTTTTTTTTATTTATCACTTTAGTCACAGCAGGCTGGGATGATTTCAAAATAGGCCGTGGTCGGTTTCCCACAGCCTCTCTCTTATCTTATCTAGCCAAAGATACCATTAAGATTTTTTAAAAAAAAGATTAGATTTAATCTGTTCGCACTGGAAATCGAACCCAAGACTCTGACACGATACTCCTAAGGCAGCAGCCATTCAGAATTTTCTCAGAATAGTAATTTCTTGATTAGTAGTCCTTGTTTTTCGTCCCGTTTCAACGGGTACTCTGCTCGCTCAGGTACGTCATCCCTCAATCTCATAACGGACTTACGGTTTGTAGATCATCCCTTATCATCCGTCATCCCTTAATCTGTAGATACCTTTTCAGCTTATTAATATAAATTAACCACTTAATTCGATAATTAAATGAGAACATAGTATGAAAACCGCGTTGACCCACCTTCCATGGGCAAGGGTTACTGTAAAACACTTCGGAACGGTATTCCGAAGGCATGTACGTTCAAGGCCAGCTGTTGGCCATCTTGACAGAGATTTTGCAGGATTTTCGTGAATTTTAACCAGGCTCCCGAAAGTGTACTCGCCAAGGAACGTTCTCTCTCAGGCGTGTGGCGAGCTTAGATCAAAGTAGTCTGTACAGTATATTGAAAATATTTTTAAAAAAATACATTAGATAAGAAAATATGCAGTAAAACTTAGGGTATCATGGACAGACCGTATAAGATTCGTTTTGTTTCATTGCGGTCCATGCTTGCATAAAACTAAAAGAGTAGGTTATTATGAAACTGTTTATGGTTGGAAAGTTCGTGGGTGCATGTATATTTGTGTCTCCTCAATTGTAATCCACGCTTCATTACTGCCGTTTGTTCCCAAATGTTGAATTCAGCGTTTTGTTCTTTAAATAACACTACGAACAAGGTCCCCACCCCACTTCGCTTTCAGAAAACTACGAAATAGCCTGCATTAGACAGAGTTTTCTACTACCATAAACAGTTTTGATCATTGCATTGGCAATTTTCTCACTTTATAATGAACCCTTTTATTATAAAAAATATAATAAACTGTTTTTATTCTCTCTCTCTCACTCGCTCTCTCGCTTGGTTTCTGTCCGGTCTTTTTCCTGCTGTTTGCTGCCTTTTGTTGATTTTCCTTTGTTTAAAACAAACAATGGTCCCAAAACAGCTCCACGAACTGTTTAATTTGCTGTTTGTTTTTCCGTCTGTTATATACGTACAAAGTTTTAGTGTAGGCGAAACATTTTGAAGCATTTGCTTGCGTAGCTAATGGAAAAACAGTGGACCTAGAAACGTTTGTCCAGAAAAATTAAAGGTGAACAAGATGGAGGGTGGGGATGTTCTAGTTGTTGCGTAGCTGAAACAAAAGCAGAGTGCGAAACGAAAAAAATATGTTACCAAATAGCTCATCGTTTATTAATTTTTGCTCATATATTTCTCTCTCTCTCTCGGTTGATATTCCTAGCGTTAAAAGTAAATATCACTTGGATTTCTATTTGATGTAGATATTATTCCAAACATAAACTTGTGGTTTAATACCTTCACCAATTATGGAACACACACGTGGATTAAAGGAGTAATAAAAAAAAGTTTAGAGATCCTGGGAAAGCCGAGGGGTTAGCACGCTCGCTTTTATTTCTCCTGGTCACAGGTTCAAGTCCCGCCGGGGTACATTGATTGGATTGGTTCAAATCGCACTTTACAAAAAAAAAAAAAAAAAAAAACTAAGTGCCATCCTTGTGAGCTCACCAGCTTGTCTAGAACGTTAATGTCAATTGAAACAAACAAAAATCCTTAGAAGCCTTCGAAACGTGTATCTGGAGGAGAATGGATAATTGAAGGTCTACACTCTGGAACCAGATCAAAGCCTTTTTTTACCTCCTCTCAAGCAAGATTTCGCAAAACAAGTAAAAATAAAATTAGATTGTTTCTGTAACTGGTAGCTTCTTCTTCTTTTCTCCAGTGGGCATCTCGTTCTGCTACACTTAAAACCTTCATGAACTTTTTTGTATTACAGAACTAAATCGAGGAGATATGGCAATGATTGACGTAATAAGAAAAAGTTTACAAGAGAATATTAAATGCGTTAAAGCCTGACGCTTAGATGAAATGTTTAAATGCATACAAATGAGCGATCGAACGATATTCGCAAACATTCACGTGCACTTACGTGTATAACAGAATGTAATTGCAAATGTATAAAAAGTAAAAAAAAAAATACACAAAAATGCATCTAAACATTACATCTGAAGGGCATGTATTCATTGTTGATACTTCAGATGATCTATGTCCTTGTTATATTCGTAATTTTTATTAACTATCATGATAGTTATCACTAAAAATGCAGTTTAGATTAAAAGGAAAAGATATAAAATGCTTTTTTTTAAAAGGGTTTCTGTGGACTCTTGTAAGAGGCATGAGGTCATTCGTAAGTAAAATTAAAAATAAAACAAAATTCAATCTATCATTCTGAACACTTATCTATTAATAAGTATCTATTACATTGATTTGTTGTTCATTACATACACACGAGATCAAATTATCGTAAAATCTGTATTAACCTCGATTAAATTTGTCGTAAAATGCAATTATGAAGAATGAAAAAAAAAATATTGTGCACACCAATTGCTTTCTATTTTCTTTTGGAATAATTAATTAATCTTTTGTGAGAATTCACGAAAGTTTCCATGTGTAATAGATCTACTTTTTTTTTTTTTTTTTTTTAAGGAACAAGAATAGAACTTATGTCCTTACTTAAACAAAACACATCATGTGTTGACATTATTTGGTGAATCCAGCGATTTGATACTTTTTTTGTTGTTGTTTTATCATGCCATGCATAAACTTCATCTGTTCGTTAAACGCACTAAAGCGGATAAAAAAAAAAATCACGTGACGTCAGACGAACTGAAGATTATTATATATTCCAGTGCATCAAATAATAAAATAATGCAAATATTGCTCTGAATATGTAAAATTAATCTCTAAGCATTTAATTTTGTGTATGTTTTAAGGATAAAATGATAGAAGAAGCAATAAGATGAATCGAAACTGGTTAGGACATTGTTTACGCAGAAATTGTCTGTATATTGAAGTTGAATGCGTATGGTTAAGAAGAATATGATGACTAATTAAACTAATAAACTGTATTAAGGAAGGATAAACATGTTTTTAGGGACTTGCTAGTACAAATCCAACACCATATTTTAGATTAACTGTGGTGTTATGAGATTAAAATTCAGTTTTCCGAAAAACTGCTTGTATTTAGAGAACGATAATATTTTATCGACATTTGAGCTCCCACTTTCGTACTGATCAAAATGTTAAAGAACAGAAGACACATTAGTCAGATACAATCAGTTAGTAAAAGCATGCTCAGCGTTAAATTAACTTTCCAAACCAACGTGATAACATAAAACATTCTATTCTAACAAAACTGTTCAGTAAGTCATTCATAGTGCTGACATCTGTCGTTCCCTAAAATACTTATAATATATATCTTGCACTATAGATATACCTGTCTATTTTTGCAGATTTATAACGTTACAAAGCTTTAAACTAAAAATTCCATATGTGGTTTCGATAGTACAGGAAAGGATGTATACAGGGTGTCATTATGGTGCATTTCTTATTATTCGAGATTACTTTTTCTTTAAAAGAAATTGTGTACCGTACTGAAAGTGTATCTAAAGAACCGAAAACTTCTATTAAAGTGTGTGAAAATTAGTAAAACATAATAAAGGTTTGATGTGAAATCGGGGGCGCCAAAATATTTGCTTGTACAGGGCGCCATTCTTCCCCAAGTCCGGCCATGATTGAAGTTCAATGAGTTATATAACAATTCCTTTACTTTTCCATAACTCATAGTTTGTTTCTCTCACGGACTGAGTCAAACTTGTCTAAAGGCAATAAATTCAATTTCCCCCCTCTCTCTCTTTATCTGTCTCTATTCATTTGTCGTGCTTGCTTGCTTGTACAGAACCTTTGCAGTATATAGTCTGCATTGCTAAAACGTAACTTAATTTTCCTATTCGAGCTACTTTGAGACAAGTCTTCTTCAATTGAAAACAAGCTTCTTCTGAATATGCTATTTCTGCACATATTTATTCATCTTATTTGCTCTCTGTTTGTGGAGGGGGGGGGGGGGGAGAGAGAAACAGGACAGTGTATGAATTTTAGGATTGCAAAAATGAATCTGCATGTAGAAGCCATTTAAAATAATTTTCAAATGAGTTTTCATTGATCTGTTATTCAAATGCAGCCGTATTCGCTCGTACGTATCTGTTTAATGCTTTTTATGTTCCTTTTGCTCCCATGTAATTTTATTTATACTGTTGTTTTATAAATGCAGCAACAAGCTTAAATTCTGTTTGAGACAGAAGAGGAAGAGAATGTAAGGATGATAAAAAGTAGGAAGGAGAAACTCGGAATGAGCAAGAAAGATTATAAGAAAAAGGAAAGTAAGATAGAAAGAAGAAAACAAGATAGAAGGAAATAAAAATTAGGACGTGGAAAAAGACACAGAAACAGAAACAGGACTTAGACAATCAACTATTTCAGACTTTGCATAGGAAGAAATTACTATTTTCTGAAGCACAATAACACTGTAAGCAATGTAAATGTTTGATTGAAGAACAAGGAAAGAGATAAGAAAGAGGCAGTGCTTTATAGAAAGAATTGGGTAGGAAATTCACAAACAGCAACGAAGTAGGTTTAGGTCTGTGTCTCTGGTAGGCCATAGGAAGATTCATTGAATTAGTTTGTTCTTTTTTCTTTCCTCAGTACCATCAACTCAATTTAGGGTGATAACGTATAATTGAGACCCTGAACTCTTCATTTTCACCCGAAAGTTGTACTCCCTGAGGGATGTTATCTCTCAGATGATTGAGGTGAAGCATAGAAAGGAAAGTCTAATAAATGACGTGACAAAAGGGAAGTAAATTGAGGACATATCTTCGGTTTAACGAGAAAGAAACTTAGTTTGTGACAGAACTTCTTTTTTTTTTTTTCTATTTAATTGAAATTTAGAGAAAATTGAATGTTCGGTAATTATCTATTCAAATAGGAAGATCAAACTACTTTGTAGAACTTATTGACAAGATAAACATAATTTGTGTTGCAATTAGAAGCTTCTAGTGTTGCTTCTAAACAGACAGTCAAGGTAATTCGATGTTTTTTTTGGTTGAATATGTGATGGTGTGTTATGAACTTGAAACCAAGTTCAATAGCGCTAAATTAAATCTAGTTGACGCGCATGTATATAAATATTTCACTAGATTACCAAAGAAAACTTAATACACGCGTAAGACTACTTCATTTTGTCTCTCAACACACAGCAAAGCTTTAATATGAGATTTAGGTTGCTATAAGTAGGGTGATTTTTCACCCTATCAGGGCCAGATCGCTAGTAGTGGCCACATATTCGTTATTTCAGCAGTTCTTAATTATATGTCGTTGCAAGAAGTCGCGAAGTGCTTGCGGTTGTGGTCAGGTTTTCATCTTGTAAGTGGGTCAATCTACGGTTATGGACGTGACGCTCACAAATAACATAAAACTGCTGTTATCTTTTTTCTAACAACTTTCGCAAAGAATGTCAGGAGTCTGATAATAAGAGAGGATCTTACTTTATATACTGATGACAAGACATTCTTCCTCAGTACTGCAAAGCAAAGTGATAAACAAATACAAAATTGCCGGTTACGGACATGACAGAAAAATACAGTTCGTTACCTCTTATACATACCTTGATACAGAGAGAACAGGCATCTTGTTAGGCAACAGAGTTCACTAATATATTAGTACATGCGAACTAACTTTGTGTCTGTAAGATATGAACAAGATGCATCTATTTCTCGTAGTGCTATGGTATTGAGAAGCATTTAATGGTTACGGACGTGACACTGACTGGTGGTCACTTTGGTTACCTCTAGCTATGACAATTTTCAAGCTGAACCAAACTTAATGTGCTTTACATGGAGTGCAATACACATACTTTATCGGCCACACAATGTGCCACTTCAGGAGCAAAATGATGTATAACACTTCTTGGTAAATACAACTTGACTTTTCTTCCTCATGTCCTATTATTCAGGTGGCCGAAAGGTTAACGCTCTTGCTTTCTATATGGGTGTGGTTACGGGTTGACTTCCGGTCGGGATCCATTGAACGGAGTGGTTCGGAGTGCACCGTACCACAAGCTGTAGATCCCGTCCTTAGAAGCTGACCAGCTCATTTAGGACGTTAACAACAATTTAATCAATTATTCATTTTAGTTACTATTGACTTCGACTCTTGTTAATTCTGTAAATTGTTAACTTACTAAAATCCATAAATATTTATGCCCCATCTGGGATTCGAACCCAGAAACTCGAACACACGCATAATGCCTCAAACCGCACTTCCGCTGTAGCCGACAGTGATATATATATTGTAATCTTTATGTTGAAACTCTGGTTTAATGTCAAAAGGTGTTTTCTCTTTGTCAGCAGTTTGTTGGGAAATTGTGTAGTACTTGTACTCGATAAATGACCATTGTGAATAGTCTATCTAAACAAGAAAAAAGTTCGTCGTAAAGATCGGTTCTTTTGTCTACCCGTAATCTATGTTACGGAAGTTATTTACGAACGGAAATTTCGTAAATTGATGTTTGTAAAACCTTATTGATCAACGCACTTGGCACAGAAACCACAAGCATAGGACGTGTGGCTAACGTGATTATGTTTTTTTGAAACGTTTGATTTCCTCTGTTGTTTTGCATGTTGCCTAGTTGATAGGATGAAGGGTCTGTAGTTCCTAAATTGTATGCACGAACTTTCTCTTCTCACAAGCCTGTTTCAAAGACCATGTTTTAATGTGTGTGTGTGTGTTTTAACACTACTGTTGCCAAGCTACAGAGAAATAAGATACAAGTGACGCAGTGAAGTAAAACATGACGTCAATGCAGGAAAGTGGCCGCTTTTGTATTACAAACACGAGAGCAGACTTAATATTATTTTGGTTTTAGTTTCATTTTCAAAGTTACAGTGATTTTTTTTTAAAAAAAGAAGTATCATATAATGGCAGTAAAAGCGGAAGAAAACATTTATTTTTACAGTAATTTAATTCTTCGTATCATAGTGCTGTGATTTAATTTTCGCTGTGGTGGGACCATGTTACGTGACTCCCAAGATGAAAGCAAGCTCTGCGTCTCACATACACTTACACACTAATGGTGTGTGTATTTGTGTGGTATATTGCTGTATGAATTCATTTGATATTGTTGTTTTAGAAATTCTGCTTATTGTATGTAACGTTTTCTCCAGGAAGCCTAGTCTAAAATTTATGTGGTGCAGTGGATATCTGTTAGCGAATACCGCACGCATGCATGACAATTACTTTTTGTTTCGCACAGTAAATGGTGGCCATTTAGAAATTAAATTTTAAAATATTATTTTTGCCATTGCTGAGAGTAGGGCTACTTAAACGTTCTGACGCTGTTCCTCCCCTTAGTCATAGAAAATCTTTTGATCATTTGAGGAAGTGTTCTCTTGAAAGCGGCAGGTGCATCAATGCAGGTTAAGCCATCTTCATTTATTGCTATTTCTTTTTCGTCTTAGCGGACGCTTTGTCTTCCTTAATACTGTCAAGAAATGGCGACCGTCTTCTTCTTTTCGCCTCAACTACCTCTAATTGCAACCCTCTCTGTAAGCAATGTTCTTACCAGTCCATTTTCCTAAATAGTTTCAATCACGGCTAGCCTCTCGCAGATTCTATCCAACGCGTCTTTTGTGTCCAGAATTTTTTTTCTCTTCTCCATGTCTGTATTTCGAAGGTTTCCAATTTTTTTTCTTTACTTTTTCTTATAGTCCACGTTCTCTCTCAATACAGAATTATACTCTATTCAAAACATTTTAATCAGCCATCAAATTCTGTTCATCGATCCACAGTTTCACCATAGCTGTTGTCCCCTTTTAGTGTTTTTTCACACTTCATATCGGTACTTATATTATTTCTCAGATATTTGATGCTGAGGTAACATTCTTGTCTTTCTCCTCTGCCTATTCAACGTTCTACTTTCACATTTATTCTCTGATTTAAATATAGATCCCTTGTAAGTCTTTTCATCTTTCCACTTCACTCGATCAAATATGTCTTCTAACTCAGCAATTTCTCATCTTTTTAGTATTTCCATCCATCTTGAGAGAATAATTTCATTTTCTTCCAGGATGTCCATGTGGGTCTAGGTAAAGTTTATATAATTATATCTAAATTTATACCAAATTGGTATAGAAACCGGAATTTCAAGCTCAGAGGCTCGGATCCCTTTGATTATTTCCCTGAATGCAGCTTCAAACTAAATTAGTTTATTTTTTTTTATCAAAAAAAAAAAAAAAAAAAAAAGAATCTCCAAATTAAATACCAATTGGAATGCGTTCAAATAACCAATTTGAAATTTGAACATTGATTGTGTGGTGCTAGTCATAGTGACCCAGTTGCCTCTAAAGGCCAATAGCCCTATCTGCAGGTTTGATCAGAATTAAGTGCATATGGTTTACCCGATGTCAGTAACCCAATTTCGGTAGTTTGCAGATACCTTTGGAGCAGATTTTCGTCCAAAGACCTTAGGTCGTATCTACGACCAAAATTTAGTTGATATGTTTTTTTTCCTTGGCGTTTGGAGCTTAGCTGACAATGGATCTTAAAATTGAAATGGAACAGAATTTCATGTATCTGGTTTGCATTTTGAATTTAAATTTTATTTCTGGCCTTTAGACATCTAAGGATCAGGCCGGGATAGGGGAGCTGAAAGGATACGGGAAGGTGTCGGCTAGGGCCTATATTGAAGGTGCAATCCGGCATTTGCCTAGGGGTGGATGAAGAAAAACCTCAGTCAGGATGGTCGGCCGCTGGGATCGAACCCACAACCTCCCGAATGCTACACCAACACTACCACTGAGCTACGGCGGCTCAATCTGTCTGGTTTGAGAAACTTAAATTGCACTGAACAAGAAATCACATAAGATAGTGACGCATTGACCCGCATACTACCTCCCAGTTAAGATTTAAACTCGTATAATAAATGTTCGGTTGTACAAAATTTTCATTAAAATTTTCTGAAAAAGGAAAACAATTGTGATTTAGGGAATGGAGATTGAAGATTTTGAAATTTTCTTTCAAATTTCGTGAATAAAGCCTCTGTCCTCACTTGTGAACTGCTCACTTCGCTGACACGTCTCCTTAATCTTGCTTCCATTCACATAAACCTTACTCATATGGTTAATTCAGGACAAAATGGGAGATATTGACTGGCAATGCCCCAATGTCGGGTAACATTGTTTTTAAAAGATCAATTATGGAAAAATTACAACATTGGAAATCGGTCGCTTTTGTCCTCATGTTCAAGACTCAGTCAATGGTTCTTCTCTTTAAAAAGATTGATAATATGTTACTCATGGACATCAGTAACACTCGCGACTGTATAGTGTTTAAAATATTTGCCTTTAAATCTTGTAGAGTTGGCCTCTGTCCAGCCAGTAGGCACACGTGCGGATGCACGTGTATCCAATAGAAGAAACATGTGGCATCTTTCATTCTCTCCTTCTCGGTGTGTGTATGTATGTAATGTATGTCTTCCTTTCTTTGGCGTCATTTTTACCTTCTTTCTTGCCCAATATATACCAAAGTTCTAAGTAACCAGTGATCGAGACGAGACGCGATGCGGAGACTGCAGTGCGGAAAGACGTGCTATAACGCAATGTCACGTGATTGTTTCGTGACTTGTAAATTGTCTATGTGAATGAGTGTGATTGAAATGCAAAGGCTTGTGTGTTCAGGCAGGTTGTGTGTATATATGATGTCCGTGGGCGGCGGCTTGACTTTTTACCACTTGTTGTAGTGTGTGCCAAAAAGGGGGACACCCCCCAAAAAAGTGCATCAATTGATTTGTTAAAGAGTTTGCATACAGTACGCGTGCATTGAATTGCATTGGCTTTAACATCCTCTTCCGCGTTTTTTTCAATGCTTCATAACGTATGCACGTGTGTGTCCATGATGAGGGTTTCTGCAAATGGAATACGTACGGCAATAAATGTTTCCGCTTAATCTATCACTTGTTCATTGATCACGATAGGAAATGAATAGTGTATTGGAAACGTAAAGGCTACACGGTTAAAATTTTCCCGGTAGTCCTACTTTTCTTGGAAAAAGTCAGGTAGGAATTTGCATGGAAATTACCAGTAACGTTGGTGAGAAAAATGAAGACTCGTATTCAACAAATAATTCTGACAATTTTTCTGGGTATTTTTGTCCTTCAATTTCTTTGGTTACAGTAAGAACAGAATGGAGAACAAGCTTGGACTGAACACATTTTAAGCATCAAAAATTATTGCGGCTGAATTGTTATAAATTTACAACTAACGGTTTCAATTTTATGCTTGTCTGCAAATGTTCAACAAATTCTAAAAAAATACAGTAGGTGACTCTTCTGTTTTCTAACACGCTGCCCTCTGATTGTGAATAAAAAAATGTTGGAATTGGTTCTTTTCATAAAATGAAAGGGAAGCAAGTTTTAAGTATTTAATTATAACGGGGCTGTTCTCTTGTCACTTAAAATCTTTAAAAAGGCAGAAAACTTATTTTAAAAAAACATTATTGGAAATGACCTAGTTTTAATAACAGGATTCGTAATAATAGAGGCAATGTGAGTCTAAAGAATAGTCGATACATTTTTAAGTATTCATTGAATATTCCAGAAAACATAAAAAAGTTTGACATTTGGTAGTATTCCAGGAAACCGATAAATATTGTTTACAGTGTACGTGCTTCCCATTGCAATATTTCTCGATTTTTTGTAGAAAAAATATCCCGTATACTAAGTTTACTTCCAAAATTACTAAAAATTAAAACAAAAAGTGTCAGTTTCAACAAAATTTCCCGATTTTAATTACCTTTTTTCCTTTTGTGCTTCACGTGGACTTGACGTTAACCCATTTTCCGGAAAATTTCCCTCAGCTTAACAACACACGTAGGCATTTGGTGCTTCAGAAATTTTGAAAGAGTTCTGGGAAATACTACCAGAGGTGCACCAATCACGGCAATAGTTTCATCTCGTGGTGGAAGATGAAAGCTTTTGTATCAATATTGCTCTTTATGTGGTTGTAGGTTCCTCTTTGGTAGACACTACAGGAAAAAAAAGTTAATTGTTGACACGACCAGGACTCGAACCACATACCTTTCACACGGCTAGAGAACGCTCTTTCATAACTCCACAAGGGCTCTGTGAAAAAGTGCTGGGTGTAATCCGTATACGAGACCTCACTCATTAATTACCCTTTACGCCCTTTCTATTGGACACCAAGTAGACCCTAGGTACTAGGAAAATATATAGCGGTTTTGTTAGATACTCGATCGATATAGTATAAAATTTGGTTATGGTTTGAATGTTGTGATATCTGGATGTTTCCTTGTAAGCTGCAACGTCGGAGTGAAGGCCAAGTTTCAACATGAGGATTATGTTTTATCGTCAACGTTATAAATGTACTGTTTATTTGCTTGATTTGACTGAATAACTAAGGCAGACTTAAGGATAGTTACTAATTCCTAGCTTTAAGATAATGAAACAAAGTGTTTCTATATGACAATGACAAATGAATAATGATTTTATTGATAAAATAGATTTGTTTAAGTTAAGACAAGGTAGTATAGTGTTTGAACAGATACAGAAGTTACTCAGAGTTACAAAGATTGAAAGTCACAACGAGAGACCGTCCTCAGCCTAGAATACTCTGATTCTTGCTCTCAAGTGATTTACATAAGGTTTGTTAAATTTGCAAATTTTGACATGGACAGACTTACACAATTTAGTCCTTCCTTCACCAAGAGGTTCCCCTGGCTTCCAATCACAGTTTCTTGATGACTAGTAGCAGTGGAGATAATGACGATGGAAGTGAGAGACTGAGGCTTCGTCCAGCTGGCTTTTATATCCTGAGCTGTTATTGTCTTCACTGGCGATGTTAACGAAAACAAGTCTGTTTTCGATCCAGTGTCCTTGACCATTTTACCTTCTATTTTTTTGCTGAAGGGAGTCTTTTCATAATGTATTGTTACATATTACAATAATTGATTATGCATATGATTTTTAATTAGACTATAGATATAACATAAAAGATAAAGCTTGTTTGTTTCAAAACCCCATTGGATCAATCCCTTGCAGTCAGTAAGGAGGATTATGTTCAGTGATCCTGCCAGTCCCTCCTTCCCTGTGAGAGTGGCACCCCTCAAATTCTCGAACGCACCTCCAACTTAACTAATTTTTTTACGGTCAAAATTTTTTAGAAGCTGTGCAAAGCTGCTCTTACACTCTCGCAATTTTGATTTTATACTCCCCTCAGACTAAAAATCCTGGCAGAACCCCTGAATGTTCACCATGACAACCAGTGTTGACATTTTTTTGAATACTTTTTATCACTGGTTCAAACTTTTTGTTCACTATAGAAGGTTCCTTTTGCTGGCCAATCACACACAAAACAAAATTAGAGATTTCAGTACATATTCACGGCTCATGGTTTAGAACCGTGGTCGGCACTCGCGGTTGGTTTAGTATTCTGTGATGTCATCCGTCAGTAGTCTCTGTAAGATCATCGGTATCCAGAGTTTCTATGGCCACGCGACTGTAAAACCTAGTACGCAAGTAACACAGGAATAAAACACCATTGAATTATATGGCAGCAGTATTAACGTTAACGAAAAACAGACACGTAGAGGAATTTACATTTAGGATTTCGTGCTTTCTTTCAGGTTCTCCTGCAAACTGATGTTGCTCCTGTGTTACAGATGTATTTCCTGCAGATCTCTGGTTTAGAACTTCCGTATTAAGTCCCCTTAATATTAGCAGTATTAGTATTTCAGTTATTCACTTTAGAAATTACGCATATTCCATAAAAAAACGAAGTTCTCTTGTGTTCTCTCTCTAAAAAAAAAAGACCGATTGATTTAAATAATGCAGTCTCTCAGCTAATGAACCGTTATCCATCTGTGTAGGCCAGATTCTTTATTTACACCTGTTTCGTTATGTTGACTTAAAAAAAAAAAAAAAAAAAAAAAAAACCACAATTTCCGACATTGATACTATGTTGTCGAGTTTTATTGTAATGAGACAGTGGCTGAACGGATGTACTAGCATCGTTGCGGTTATATGACCTGCTGCTTTTATAATGAATTACTTGGCGACGTGCCACCGCACACTAGCTTGATCATCACTTTTTCTCTCACCCATTTTTAAATTTTAACAAGAGAATGAGGGGGAACGTGCATATGGGCAATGCTGTGAAATTGTTAGTTGTCACGCATTCTGTGTGGGCTTACTTGTGCAGAAAAATATATAATATTATGAAACAAAAGTGGCGATTTTAAAATTAAAACTAGCGGCCAGTTAAAAAACACACACACACACACAAAAAAAAGCCGTTTTGGCTCAAATGTAGACGGGTATTTAACGAATATAGAAAACAATTTTATGGTCTCTGGAGTTGCTCTGAGAATTGAGATTTACGGCTGTTTTTTTTCTGTCTGTCATTTAAGCCAGAAGTAACATACCTAAATATTGATGAACTGGGCTGGATTGCTTCTGTGCATATTTTATATAGTTTGATTCACAGAAAATGGTCCAAGTAAAATTTAGTAAGTCTATCAAAATTTGGCAACATTGAAACAAGTTACGTGAAAGACCGACTTTTCATGTACGCCGGTAGCTGCGTGCTTTGCTTGTGATTTCTATGAGTAACCAACAGAGATACTTACACACGTGTTTCAGTTGCTTATTGTGCAAAATCGCAAGCGAAGCACGCGTGCATGACAAGTCGGCCGAAGTCTGAACAAGTAAACTGTTCGTTTTAATCCTATTGAGTTCTGCGTAACGATACTGTAGTGCTCGATTAATAGTGAAAGTCAGATGCCAGAGGAAACATTTAGCCTCGTTTGTCCATTTTCGGTTTAGTACAAAATGGACGAAAATTTCAGGTTATACGCATATTGTCACTGTGTGCTTTTTTTAAATAATTGTTTGAATTATTGAGTTATGCACGCACTGAACTGCACATGTAGTAACACATCCTGCAAATAATATTTACATCATTTACAAAAATTAAGGTGAAAATTAGAAAACTGCCACGCAGCTATAACAAGCGTAAAAGTATGAGTTAAGTGTTTTCTGGTACTAATTTGATACGTAATACAGTCAACCACTTCAGTATGATAAATTAGAGGTAGATGTTGATTGATTCATTGAATTGCTATTAACGTCCTAAACGGGCTGGTAAGCTTCTAAGGAGGGGACCTACAGTTTAACGCGGTCTCCGAACCACTTGTGTCACCACCGGGAATCCCTTGCGTACAAGGCAGCGAGCGTTACCACTCACACTGAGTCACACACCGAGAACACAGAGATCGATGTTGTAATCATCATTGAATATTTGCTCAGGGTTGCCTAGTTATTCAAATTTTTTGAGTTAGTAAAAAATTTTCATCGTCCTTTTTCTTTGCATCTGATTTACACTTAGTATATTTGGAAGAACAAACTTTATTTTTATGAATTTTAATTTACATTTGCAGAGGCAAAGCATAATGTTAGCTTAGACTGTTTGTTAATTCTACTGTTTTAAAATTTTATCTGAGTAGATTTTCTTCCTGACTTCACTTCATTGCCTTTAAGATCGATAATATTGAAGGTGATAATTCTGCTTTGAAGCCTAGAACGTGCTGCCTCATACCATTAACACATGGATATAAAGAAATGTTTCATAGTTCTACGTACGAAGTCCCCGAAATTCATTAATTCGAACAATTCCAAACTTTGATTTCACGAAATAATTTGAAGTTTTCGACTTGTAACCTATGGACTGATATACATGATTTTTTTTCTCTCGAACTAGAAATTTCGATAACTCAAAATATTTGCCATTGTCGCTGATCCTTGGGAGATATCGAAATTCGTTCGACTAGCATTAGCTACCTATATTGTTTAGGTAAGTTCAGTTCCTTTATCATTGATGTATGAATTCTGTAATCTCTAATTTGGAATATTGAAATGCATTATAAACGAATGTAAGCATAACCTAAAATTATATCAGTTATTATTATGATGGGTGTTCTACCCGAAAGTAGGTCCTGAACAAAAGGTCCCTAGGCAAGGTGAACCGATGGGCTTCTTGATTAGTTTAACGTGCGGTCCGAAGCACTTGTGTCCCCATCGGCAATCAAACCCGGGACCCCTTGATTACAAGGCCACGAGCGTTGCCACTCACACACAGGGGACATTGGTATGCTATAATTAGAGCTAATTGTAAGGCTTGTGGGTGGTGGAAGGAAGGCTATGTAGATCTTTATTCTTTCTTAATATTCATTATCTCGTAGTCAATATGCTCATACTGTATCAAGAATCATACGATATAGTAGGCAGCAGAGCTGAAACGGTTCACCGGATCAATCGGGTCAAATCTTGGACCGGGTCGCCGGGTCACTTTCAATAAAAGTGACCTGGTTTCAGCTCTGGTAGGTAGGCTTTATTAATGGTTTTCAATAAAGCTGATCATAATTATTTCAATCTGTCATTATAACTTTGATTGGAGTGCATGTTCTCATCATCACAGAAAGGTATAGTTTAGTAATATAGAAACAAGTTAATAGAGCACTTTTAAAAGAACGTGTCACTGCGCATATAATGGGAGGGCTATGACAATCAGGAAGTTATTAGAGAACGAAATATGAGGATGGTTTCGATATTTGTACAGTGTAAACAGTAGAGGAAGCAGTGTACGTTGGATAAGCTTCAGTGTTGGGAGAGTCCACGAACATACTATCGAACAATAGAGCTAGGTGTTCGATATTTGAAAGTGACTATATATCGAAATATCGTATAGAAATATCAAACTCCACAGCGAATCGACATATCGAATTTCACATCGTATCGAAATATCTAACTCCCTATCATATCGAAATATCTAACTCCACGGTAGCGCGTCTGACTACGAATCGGGCGTTCCGGGTTCAAATCCCGGCCAGGGCACTGGAGACTTTTCTCTGTGTTCCCGTGCCTGGCGCTCTGAGGCGCACTCAGCCTCCTATCAAATTGAGGACCAGAGTATCCTTGGTATTTCTGGGCGCCTTGGGAAGGTAAAGGCGGTCGAGCGTGGGACTGACCAACCCACCTCACTTCGTACTGTAGGTCAAGAAAATGTGGAGCGCTACCTCCACATCCCCCATGCGCCGTTCACGGCGCGTGCGTATCGCACAGGGGATAGCTTTACCTGTTTACCTATTGAATGGAAATATCGAACTCCCTATTGAATGGAAATATCGAA
>JAGDQP010002306.1:25573-36113 GCA_022664845.1 Lepisma saccharinum | reverse complement strand
AATATCGAACTCCCTATTGAATGGAAATATCGAACTCCCTATTGAATCGAAAAATGAAGTATCGATATATCGCATATCAGCAAGTTCCAGTTTTAAAATATCGATACCGATTCGATATATGAAAAATAGAACACCGCTAAATAGAGGTTGTAATTTTTCGTATAATTACATACATAATTACATACATGACCTAGTGTGTCTAATTGATACTAAAAAATGCTAGGATTTTAAATTAAATTCTTATTTATTTTGTAAAGATAAGGTAAAATGTATTTTATGGGCGGTATAGCAGGTTATTTAATTTGTAAAATACATTTGTGGAAATCAGTGAGATAGTTTCGTTATATTAATAGTAAGATAAGATTAATGTCAGAATTTATGAAAAATTATTGTAATCATGCCTTTTCGTCGATTTCGTGCCACAGCCATCTTATTTGTGACGTTCATTACACATTGGACGCCAGAGGAACTGGAAATAGTTTTATGTTTCCATTAATGCAATCGAAACCAGAAATATTGTGTCGTTCGTTTAGATGAAGAAATGAAGGCAGATAAAAACAAATAAGAGAACTGATCTAAATTATTTTGTATTCTGAAGTCAGTGCATGTGGATTTGACTAAAGTATTCTGTAGAATCTTGAGAGTATCCCTTTAATCTCTTTTTGGCACTTGCACAATTAATCATCAATTGTGGCTATTAAAATCTCAATCGGTTGGAGTCAGTAGTTCGTCGTTATCCCGCTGTGCGTCTCTGTATGCAGTCTTCTGTCCTGGATTTCCCTCGGATTTCGGCCCAGCTGGCGACAGAAGGCAAACAAATCGATACGGAGTGACTCCAAGTCGACCCCTGGTCGAAGCAAGAAACTTTTTTCCTTATCTACTAACCCCCCCCCCCTTCCTTCCCCACCTTCCTCTTCAAAACATTGGTAAACAAGACCAACATAACGTAGCCGTAACATATTTTGTCCTCGTGTCGCAAAGTTTCGATCAAGAAAAGAGATCATTAGAAGAGGTAGTTCTTTTCTCAAATAGAGAAAGATCACGTTTGCTTTAGTTTTAAGAATTAGAAATTCCAAGCTATTAAACAAATTTACTGGTTCGACACTTACTTTAACAAAATCTGTAGGTGTTGTTCTTAGAATCATACAACTTCATAAGAAACAATTGACAGTATTTTATATTATTAGTTTTTCAAATTAAAATTTCACATTAAAAAAAACAACAGATAAATCTTTAATTATGCTGACCGGCCGTAGCTCAGTTGGTAGAGCGTTCGCTTCGCATTCGAAAAGTGATGAGTTCACGTCCATTGACTAATCATCCTGACTGATGCTTTCCCTTCTTTCTCTCGATCACACCAGGGACAGTCACAGTGGTCCAGAACCCCTCAATATCACGACAAAATTCGTTTTTTGAAGTTTAAAAAAAAAATGTGTAACAGCGGTAGAAGAATAACCAGAGCACCCCGAAAACACCTGAGTTGTGATTCTTCCCGTCCTGTTGGTCACGTAGCAACCCGTGAAGTGTGAAAATATTAGTGCGCATTTTGATGTAATGAAATTTCCGTTTTTTTAACCAGTTTTATTTTATATGATGTTTCCCAGGGTGGGCTGTTTTCCGGTACGTATTATACAATTATTATGTTTGTTCCAGTTTCTAGTAGTCATAGTAACACATAGACATACTATGTGTCACGCGTCAGTGGCGCAATGTATTGTTGTAGTGAAGGTATGCGAAGAATTTGTTGAAAATTGAATTTTATGATGGAGCTACAAAAAAAAAAAGCACTACAGAGTGTCGCCAGAAAGTCGTCATAATGTCGTACTTTCATGCTTCTCATACACGAATGTGAAAAATAATAATTGCTCATCCTTGTACGTTTGTTGAAAAATATACTTTTAATGTGAAATATCCATCCAAAACGCAGTATACTGTAAAAACGAAATATATACATCATATATGATGTATATATTTTGTTTTTTTGGATCACAATATCATTAATGTAGGAAACAACATCCACCTGTTTCTGCAGACCTATATGATTGAAATTCAAGAAGTAACTCTCAGAAATGTGCGAGATTTAGAATGTCTGAGCGAATATTAGCTCAGACTCACAACCATTAAACTGTGTGAAGAGATACACTTTTTTTTTTTTTTTTTTTTTTTTTTTTAGAATTTAATCTGACCATGATAGATGGCAAGGTTTATAACGTCCTGATATGTACTAAACCAACACATAAGTCTACGATGTCAACCCAAAAGAAATGAATTCATTGTAGAAGAAATCACGTAATTAATCCATCCACATTCACTTTAACCTATCAATCCTAGACGCGTGGACACTATTTATTGAGTGACTCGTACGAAATAGACGTTAAAGTGGCAAGTTAGGAAACAGGAGGAAGTATAATAGTTGCTTAAACAAGGGGAAAAAAATATTCAAAATGGATTTCGGCAGCAGTTGGGCTCAGCCAAATCGTGGAGGCAGTGAAAATACTAATTGCGGCAACTCAGTGAGGTTTCTTCTTCAATATAACGAGATTTTCACCATTATCACAGGCATTGAACAAGACCTTATTTCAAGCTGTGCAATATTTCTGCAGGCAATATCCTGCATTGTAAAAATAAAAGACACAACGTTCATCCAAAAAATGGAGGCAGCTGAGTTGCATCCACTTTTTGGATTAACCTACTACATTCAGCCAGTTTTCGGTTGAACGTTTTACTTTCTGTAAAATTTCAAAATGCACATACATATATATATATATATATATATATATATATATATATATATGACTTTTTCAACATATTTAACTGAAGCAGAGCATTTTTTGAAAGTAGAAGACAAGGAAAGGTAATGCTCCTTTAAAATTGAAATTAAAAAGAAAAAGTTTAGGTGGTCTGGTTTCGATCCATGGTCCAGTAGCATACTGTTCAGATGCTCTCGTTAGTTTGCTACGAAGGCAGTTGGGGCTTATGGCTTTCCGAGTGGTATTTATAGCTAGGATTTTACTACGAGGAATGTCTC
This sequence comes from Lepisma saccharinum, assembly GCA_022664845.1. Classification (NCBI taxonomy): domain Eukaryota; kingdom Metazoa; phylum Arthropoda; class Insecta; order Zygentoma; family Lepismatidae; genus Lepisma; species Lepisma saccharinum. The sequence goes on along the minus strand of JAGDQP010002306.1, from coordinate 33,085 downwards.
GTGAAAAAAAAGGAGAGATACTTTTGCTATAGTGTCAAGATTTGTACTTAATTTAATTCCTCTTTTCGCCAATGCAATCCTTGTCGTCCTCGGTCTATTAGTGAACTGTTTATTGTTCACAGTGTAAAAGCAATATAAACACTCAAAATGGCGGGGCGTTCAGTGACAAGCAAGTAACGTTACTCCCGCTGGCGTACAGTAGATTATCCAACCAAGGCTTAAACTTCATCTACAAAAGTACGTAACCTCAAAATTGCCAGTTTAGCTTACACTTCGATTAGAAAACGGCCAAATTTTAAGCGTAAAATAAGTTGAACATTCACTGACAAAACACTTTTGCCAGTTTGATCCTATTTTCAGCTAACGTTAAGCCATCAGAAAGAAAATGCTAAACTTTAAAATGCAGTTAAGGTTACCAATCTTTCCACTAAATGGCTTACACTATACCCACATTTAAGAGTAAATAAAACAAAACGCTAATTTTCGACTTTTATTTCTCCATAAAGCGGAGTAACTTTCATCCATTTCGTGTTTCCACTTTTTACAGCGTGTTGGTTCGAAATCGACACAAACAAATTTGATAAGTTCGCAGAGATTGTCTTCCAATTATATATTAAGTTATAACCGTGGTACTACATGGCTCTCAGCGTGCATAAGGTGTTGATAAATCTACTTGCTTTTATAATAGAAGCTGTCTTGTTGCCCATAGAACAGGTGACTGCAGAAGCACGGAACAAGCATATTGAAGCGTTTAGGCAACACTACGCATTGAAGGATGTGTTCTTCCGACTGATGGTCACATATATTGTCCCCATCTTATCTCTGTTCACAGAAGCGTGAAGTACTAATAGTGAGTAAAAGTCTCCCAGCAGCAGTACTTTCTCTATTGAACCTTACAACCAAAACATATTTGTAAGAAAACTATTATCAAGTTTTTATGTAAATTTAACGAAAAAATTGTATACTTTTAATTTTTACTTCATTTAAATCCTTAATGAGACGTAAGGGTAAAAATTGCAGTTTGTTTTTCTTTAATTTTTGTCGCGTTTTTGACAGTATCTGGACCACCGTGCAGTGCATTTAATAAGGCACCTAATATTCCTTCTCAATTCTTTCCCTTTGTTATTGTTGTTCTGTCTTCAATGTAAAGTGGTCCGTAAGTTATATTTGGAGTTCGTTAAATAGTCATATTGAACGTACTGTGTTATACAAAGGTTAATCATAATCAATATGTCGATCTGTATTAATAGAATTTTAGTTGACCTTTAGGCATTTATGGCGCAGGCTGGAATAGTATAGGGCACAAAATTTTGTAAGGTAGTTGGGCCAAGTATAATTTGAAGGTAACATCCCGGCATTAGCCTTGTATGAGAGGAAAACTTTGGAGAAATCTCAGAATAACCGGAAACTGAGATCGATACCCTAGTGAAGCCAACGATCTACCAACTGAACAGCGACCTCGAAGTGTCTCGGTCTGTATTGTCTGCAGAAGGTATTTTTAATCATATGCGAAGAAAACCGTACTTTTGGCATGACAAATTGTCGCGACCGAACGCGAGGCGTTTCTCTATCATCTTCTACCAGAGGCGACAAAAAATCGAGAAATTCCAAGAAGTTTGACAATTTTCTTGGAATTTACAGTTTTAAGAAGTTTTTGAGTAAATAGAGATACGTGAGACCTGGTGATCGTTTGAAAAGCTTGATAGTTACCAACATAAAGTTCAAGCTTGAAATTAATATATTTATCCATTTAATAATAGGTTTATTTGCTTGTAAGATTTAGATATAATTGAGCGGAGAGCAAGGAAATGCGACTAATATCACATCAAGTCTAGTATAATGTCCAGATATGATTGAACTGAGAGCAAGGAATTACGTGTATGAAAGTGTCTACTTTCGTGTGTACTGGAATTGAACAGTTTCAGGGCGTAAGGTAGGTCAGGGATTTGCCTTTAGAATAGCTTGTCAGAAGAAGGTTTTAATATGAGCATTTTGTAAAGGCAAGGATAAGGCTCTGGTGAGTCGTCATGTCTTCTGGATGGGTGAGTTGAAACTGCATACAGGCTTCGAAGGTGGAGAGAGTGGTCCTTCTCTCCTCTACAGCTTGGAGGTATGGACTTTGGAGAGGGAGGCTCAATATAGAGCCTGATCAACCGACGACATAGGTTACTTCGGAAAAATCAGAATTGCATGTTGTCCTATGTTGTGACTTCTTGCATTTGTGGTTGCCGTGGGATAAGGAGTCTCTTATAGGATAAGAGGAAGCCTTAGCACCGAACGCAAGCATTTGGTACCAAGAGTAGAAGGTGAGTGTGGGCACCAACGCTCAGCATGGAAGTATCACAGGGATGGAAGGAAGGGAACCAACCGCAAGGCATATTGGTAACCCAATCAAGGAAGTCAAGTAGGGTCTAAGTTCGGTTGTTGTTTCTGGTTCTCTGGTATCTGACTTCAGCCCCCAAAGTTCTCCTTTTTATATTACAAGGATCTCAGGAATGGGTAGACCTCTCATGTTCGAGAGGTACCTAGGCGGAGTTATCCTGGACCTGGTTTTGAAAGTACCAGGTCTTACTTTTGGTAGAAGGGGAACTTCAGTCCAAGCTCGAGATTTGTGGAAGTCTAGTTGTTACGCCACAGATCTTCTGTCTTTGTAGAGCGCAAAAAGATAGTAGTAGACCTTGTTGCCGATTTGCCGCCATGTTTAGTCGAAGTAGGGATGTAGTCTCTGAACCATGCCTCAGGCATTGATTCACTGTCGGATTCATCCAAGACAATGCTCGTGATGAGGGAAATATTCTTTCCTTTAGCCTCGAGCAGAAATTTGAGAACAGGCAAGAGTGGGTATGCGTTATTTCCTCATCCCAGTTCCAGGTTGCTGAATCTTCATTGGCAAAAGAAAGGTTTATTTGTTGTCCATTGATTTCTTTTCTTTAGGACAGGTTTCTTCTTCTAGCCTCAGGACGAGTGAAGCGTTGGAACAAGGCGTGTTCGAGAATTTCAGGGTGGAATGTAGTGAACCCGGAAACGTGAATGTTTGTTTGCCTCCCAATATGCACCACAATGAAACAAACCTACTCCCATCAACAATATTTTCCTCTGATTTATGGTGAATCATTAACAACAGGGGTTAGATTGCACAAGTTGGAAACCCTGTATCTCGTGTCTTGTTTTAGTATCAGGAATTGTGAAATTTGTCCCACATATTAAGATACACCCTGTATATATAGACTTAGTGCTAATCTCGAAGTAGGATTACGCGCCGCGCCACGCCGCTATTAACATCTCCCAAGATCAATATAAAAGATTAATTTTTGCGCTTCACTCTACACTTCTTACGAGAAAAAAAAAACATTCTTGATTTGTATATATTGGTTGGAAATAGGTACTCAACGATGGACATATTAAATTATAACATTATCCTTCGTTTGTACAGTCTTGGACAAAAATTGCGCACTTTACGAATCATCGGAGTCATTAAGAAAAAGAAGAGGAATGAAGAACAGTAAGCAATACTGTGGTTTAAATCTATTTTCAGACAGCAAAGGACATTTTAAACTAACTAATAACTATGAATTGCTGAAATATTTTGATAACGGCACGTCGTCTTAATTCAACATTACCTACAACACTGGATAGAATGTGCAAAATGCAGGTAATAATCCAGTTCTGTAGACATGAGTGTAAAGTAGGAAAATGTAACAACTTTAGCCACTGTTAGTGATTTTATAAGATGTAAAATGGCGCGGAGCTCATTTGGAAGACTATTTTTAAAAACGATTTAGTAATATGTCTCAAGCGTAGTGTGTGTTCAATCCCTCTTACCAGCGATGAAGGGTTGTGAAACGTAAATGTTGTATCCGCAAACAATTAAAAAAATTAAAAGAGTTACACAAAGAGTACTGGGATGATGACTGCTAGGAACAACTAGGAGGAAGACGAAGGAATTTGATCTCAAACAAAGGTAGGAACTGTGATCAAGAGTGCGAAAATGATGAAATGAAGATGAGCTGCTGACATAGCTAGACGAATAGAAGGAAAATGGATGAAATAGAGTTTTTCAGGAACCACATGGAGTGCTGATCGAGATTGGGAAAAAACTAGAGGCCTTCATCCAGAGCTTGTTGAAAGATGACTGAATATGATGATGATGATGTAATTGATCTTAACCTTTAAAAATATATGTATCTAATCGTTCATGAAGATGATTACTGTTACTTCATAATTCGTAGATGTTGTCTAGAATACAACATGAAAATGAACATCAAGTTATCTTTACATACGTTGTTTTGGAACAGTAATAGCAGCACGCATACATGTAATGTAATCTCGTCTTGGTTTACCTAAAATGCTAAGCGACGCTCTAAATTTCTGTGGAGAAGATTGTGTCGAATTTTGTTAGCGTCAGAGAAAATAAAAGTCAAGTTATGTGCAGAGGATAAAATTTGAATTTTCTAGAAAGAAGAATATATATACAGAGAGAGAGAGACGACGACGTACAATGTAAATTTGATGCAAATGTAAGTTCATGACATAACCTCGGCTGCATTTTGATGAAGGAGCCTTCTCACATCAGCGTAGATATCTTCTTGCTGTGTGTGTGTGTGTGTGATACCCGTGCACATGTGGTCTTCTTCTACATACTACATATTGCTGAACTGATGGATTGGAAGCCAGAGAATAAAATTAAAAGAAAAATTGTTTGACCTATATCATGGCGTGATTTTTTCTTAATTCTCGTAAGTGTTTGTGCCTAAATTGCGTGTTTATGATACTAATAATTAAAGCCGATGTCTCTTCCATAGTTTACTATCTGTGGAAATGGTTAAGTAATATGAATTAAGTATGGTTAAGTAATGTCTAATTTAGCATTGCTATTGCGGAATTTTTCTCTCTCTTCCTGTAAGAAGTTAGATATATCATAGTTTGTGAACTATAAGTGTACTAGCATTAAAGGTAGATTTTGATCTTATTTCACAAACTTAAACCAGCTTAATAAGGGTGTTTACTAGTAGATGAGAAGATCCAAATACGGGCTACCACTTTTATTTTTCGAATATCTCCAAAATGTTCCAAGGAATGTACTAAACAATAACTGCAAATATGTCTGAGATATATTTACTTTATAATATAGTTGCATATTTAGATTAGAAACCCATGGCTATGATATTAGACACATTTTACAGAGATGTCATAATCTTGACTTCTGGTCTAAATATAGGCTACCCCTTAAATAATTAAGAATTAATATTAAGAGTTCAATATAATGTTCAGGAGTGATAAAGTGGTGATAAATGTGTATTTACAAAAGTCAAGAGAGAGTCCTTCTTTTCAGCATCAGCGCATTCTTGATGTGCTCACCTCGAACACATGATACACATAACCCATAGGTCTGTCTCCCTGTTTGTTCAGAGAATGTCCTGTCGCAGAGTACAATTCGTATCTTCATCATCTGGCTTTTCTTGTGGAGGTGGCGTATCAAAGTAATTATTTATCTTCATCATCACAAGGATCTAGATCAGAAAACATCATCCTGGATTCTTCTGAATTTTATTCTTGTCTTGTGAAATCTAAAGTTCCTTGTTTCCTTTTCCGTCCAGGTATATTCCATTTTTTTAAATTATTGTTCAGCCCTTTGCTCAACTTAATTTTGTCTTCTTGCATTTACTAGATTCCTACTTGTTGCAGAGCAGGTGAGTGATAAATTTATCAAATCTAATTTCTCTCTTTTAAAACCTGTTCTGAATGTCAACCTTTTTCTGACACATTTTCAATCTGCAAGTCCCTTGGCTCCGTATTTATTCTTTACATTGCATCATCTCATGAGATCACTTATGAGTCGGCTTATACAGCCACGTAAGTTGCAATCAGCTCACACTAAGTAGATTCATGACACTTGACCTCAGTGATGCTGAACACTTGCTTCCTGTAGATAAAGTTGATGTCGGCTTCCAGACCCAGAAGTTCCTAAAGGAAGTAAACGCAACTGAATTTGAATTGTTGCAATTCCGAAAGGAATACCAGACATTTTTGAGAACCATGGTTGAGAAGTTAAAAGAAAGAAGCCCCTTGAGATATAAGGTAGTCAGAGGATTGTCTTCCCTGGATCCTTCTGTAATTTTAAACCAATCACAGGTTGGTTGCACAAGGTTCAAGTGCCTCCCTCACCGTTTGTTCGAAGCTAACAGAGTACCAGAGGACTTCGCAGAAAATGCAAAAAGAGAGTACTGACTACTGTGTGAAGATGCCAGAACATCCTTTTCACAAAGCTTTGAAACATGTCTCCAAGACAAGCAAGGAATTGCCAGGCTCGATGATTTCTAGGCTTCCCTTCTTTCAAACAACCAGAAATACTGTGGAAAGTAATAAAGTTGAGTTTGATATTTTCCCACGGAAATGATACAGTTGAGGGTGGTTTCTCAATCAACAAGTCTGCTTTTATTTGAAAACCAATGTGAACATACAATAATAGTACTGAGGAGAATGCATGATGCTGTTATCAATTGCAAAGGAATCCATAATATTGTCATCACAGAGAAAATGATCACATATGCAAGATCTGCTCGGAGGCGATATAAGGATTATTTAGAAACACAGCGTAATCCTAAGAAAATAAAAGAGAGTAACTCTGCAAGAAAGAAAGGAAGGTCATGAATGAAATAAAGAAACTGGAAGATGGGCAAAAGGATCAAACTTTAGCGGAATCTGCAAAATTAACATCTAACATTGTTGAAACTTCTGTTTTTGTTCTGGTTATATTGTTTAATTATTGTAATGGTCTAATATTCATTGCTTATATTCATAGAATTTATTTTCATATAAGTATGTTGTATTTGTGAGCATTTTCATTGGATTGCCCTAACATAACATGTTCATAATGGAAAAATATAAATTTGGGCTATTTTAATCAGTAGCTTTGCAAAATATTTTAGTAAAAGCTTTGTTCCTGTAATTTTATTGTATTTTTGAATTGTAAAGAAGTAATAAAACCATAACATTTGATACTCAGATAAGAGTTTGGCAACTATGGGGCTGATGGAGGCTGCATGTAAAAGAAAACAAAATATTTCGCAAAAGAATGAAATTGGATAGTCTAAGAGTCAGGAATTTCTTTAAAATATGGTCAGGAAAATCAGGAAATGTCATGAAATTTAAGTTCACAAATTTTGTGGGCACCCTGTGTGGGTACCTAGTTATGGTTTGTACTTTATATGAGTAAGAAAACTTTTAAAAACACATCTCGTGTATGAAAATTTATTCTCTACATAATTGGTGTTAGTATGTTTTCTTTTCTTTCTTGAAATTGCACTGGAAACGAGATACTCACGAAAAACCTAACCTAAAGTTGTGCATTTTGCTTGTGTTTGCATACCTATACGCATTTTTACGACTTTATATCTCGGTACCTATTAGAGATAAAAAAAAAATTGTAAATACAAAAATTGTAGGAAATTTTATACTCTGCAAAATTTGTTAGGGCTACTTAAACCGAAATTTGCATTGAATGCAAGAAAA
>JAGDQP010002306.1:10038-25173 GCA_022664845.1 Lepisma saccharinum | reverse complement strand
GCGAGCGGTCCCGGGTTCGATTCCCGGTGGGGGCTCAAAAAAATTTCGGTGTTGACCCAGCATCGTGAGGACAATTGGGGAGCTGCTGTGAATAAAAGACAGTGGCGATCACAGTGAGAGCTTCGGCTCCCCTCTCCCAACCCGTCTGGTCAGCGTGGGAGCAGTAGACCAACTCCTCCCTTCGGGGAGAGGTCTCATCCACTAGTGGATTGAATATGGCTGTGATTCATTATTATATTATTATATAAACACTTACTAACAGTGCTCGAAGGTATTGGGGGGAAGGGGTGGCTTACCTTTTTCGTTTTGGATTTGACGTATCACTACATTTTTATTAATGGGAGCTCATTGCCTTTACTTTCAATAGTCAATCGCCCCTACTAGTCGCTTTTTCAGATTGTCAGTCAGACAAGAGTAACAGGAAGTCTTTCTCTCTTCGTTCTACCTTAAATACTCTGGAAGGGTTTCTTTTTACAAAACAGCGAAAAATCAATACGTTGACGTAAACCGCCAAGCAATTTAATAATTTTCTGTGTGTCATGTTATATGTTTAATATATGCACTTCAGTGGATCAACTGACATTCCTACATACACGTCACATGTCAGAGTACGTTCGGGTTACATATGTGTATTTCACAAACACTGCATTTAATATGCATCAATTAGATGCCTTTAATTATCCATGTTTATAACCAGCATCCAATAATTCTATTGAATTCGTAGAATCATAATTTTAATTTGATTCAAGGAAAATGGCCAATGGAAGGAGTTTATAACAGTACTGGGAACTGCGTGCCTGCCCAGTGCCGATACAAAGTCTTAAGTAGTAAACAAGCGTAAAGGATTAACTTGGACTAAAATAAATTTTGTAAATTGGAATCGTTTCCCATTTTAGTAACTAGTTTTTCCGTAAAATGTTGATTTTTTTTTCTTAATCCTTATCTTGATACTTTTTTCTCAGACTTAGCTTTCACAAACGGCTTGGTTGTCTCTACTGCTTTCGTCAACTCGTCGCCAGTCGCTGCTTCGAAACTCTAATGGTCCATTGTTCCTTTCCTCCCATCAAGGCTTTCTCCTTACTAACAACTGAAGAGTGGTTCTTAAAAGTTTTCAGGAAGTGTATTTTGTATTCATTTTTTTTTTCTCCTTTACTTGAAAGTCTTTCAGGCAGTTGACGGTGAGTAAAAACGTTTTCCTCTCCACCCCCTTCCTATTCCTCAAGTGCCGTCTCCTATACTTTTACATGAATAATACATAAAGGACGCTGTTCACTCTTCGTCCCGTTTTGCTTTGTTGAATATTCGCTTCTTTGAGTGACTCGTATATATGTATATAACCTGAATTAAGTTGCTTATTCAAAAGATCCGTATAAATAACTGTATATTTCAACGATAGTGTACGCTCTGTGTTTCACTGTTTCTTTTATTTTTTATTCTTTATTCTCATCGTAAAATGTAGGAAAAGGTAACAAAATAAGATTCAAGAAGCACAAGAAGACCGAATTATAATTTGGTTAGTGTTTTAATTCAGAAATCGGGTTAATTGTCTATTTTTCATGTCATTTGTTCATTATTTTTTTTGTGTCGCTCTTTGTTTTTTGTGTGTGAAAACATTGGATCTTTAGTATGGGGAGACGGATAAAGGGGGCACCACATAAGTTGATTTAAAACATTTCCTTTTCTAGTAAGTTAACGTACAAAACTGTCAGCGCCCGTGGTCCAGTCTGTAACGTCGAGGTACTTCGAATTGGCAGTTAGGAGACAAACAGACAACGTGGGGTAGAACTCTCCCTGCCACACATCCTGACGCTTTCCAAGGGGTTTTTCCTCAATTTCACCAGACGAACGCGACCCGAAACACTTTAATTTTGTAAAATGCCGTCTGATGCTCGTGAACATGTCTTTCAAAAGTCGCTGAATTCGAAGTTTGAAGTAAATGTCTTCGAATCTCGAAATCCAAGATGGTGGTTTCCCAGAATTGCTTCATTATGAACTAGCATAAAATTTTTCTTAAATCTTATATCTGGGAAGGAGTTGGAACTTAAAATTGCATAGTTTGATTCTGAAGTCCGAGAAACAAAGACGGTCGTAACATGAAGACGAACGGAGAGGCCTCATCCACTATGGATTGAATATGACTGTGATTTATGTATAAATGAGCTCCTGCGTAGCCTAGTCGGTAGCTCGCTCGACTTCAGTGCGAGCGGTCCCGGGTTCGATTCCCGGCGGGGGCTAAAAAATTTGTGTTGACCCAGTCGTGGGGACAATTGGGGAGCTGCTGTGAATAAAAGACAGTGGCGATCACAGTGAGAGCTTCGACTCTCCTCTCCCAACCCGTCTGGTCAGCGTGGGAGCAGTAGACCAACTCCTCTCTTCGGGGAGAGGCCTCATCCACTAGTGGATTGAATATGGCTGTGATTTATTATATATATATATATATAGACAACTCAAAGCCAGAACAAAAAAATTGGATGCTGATATAGTCTGGTATCCCAAATTCGCTACGTGAACTTCCATGGTCCACTTTCTTTGAATCTGATTCCTGAACCGAATGCAAATTGTTTTCTTCAGGGCTTTAATAATGCATTTTTAGTGCCTCTAAACTTTGCATTCTTTCCCTTTCGCTGATTATATTGTTCCAAGTGCATTTTGTTTCGTTATTGTTATCGTTCATTTACACGTATTTCGTCGATTGTTCTTTCTGCTTTTATTTTCTTCTTTCTTTTGCGTTCAGTTAAATGATAGGAAAGATTGGAGTGTGTTTGGCGTTTTTCACGTTCGACATCATTATTGCACAGGTTTCATGCTTGCATTCTTCCTGGTTGTCGCTATTTTATAGCCCCAGCTGACATTTAGAAAAAAAAAAGATACAAGAATTCATCACTATGTAAACGCACTTGTTCCCATCAACAAATACACTTGGCGACGCGACAGTGTTGCAAACCGTGTAAATAAAAATATCACAAGTTACATTTGATTGATTTATTACTTTTAAGCATCTATGGCTCAGGTCGGGATAGGGTAAGGGCCAGAGCCTATGTTTAAGGCGCTAATCCTGCATTTGCATGATGTGAATAAGAAAAGCACTCGCAAAAAATGTCAGTCAGAATGGGCGTCCTCTGATTATCGCACTCAGGACCTCACGGATGCGAAGCCACCAACGCTGTCACTTGTTACATGAGAATATGACATTGACTTTTGTGCACCTGTGTAACCAACTATCACAGAAGTAAAAAAGAAATGATCCCTTGCTGTTTTTCTGTTATTTTATTTCAATTCTAGGACTATTATTATCCGAGGAGTATTATTTAATACTTTATACGACATACACTTTTATCGTTATAGTTAGCATAATAATTGAACCATATTGTAATACAAATTTGGCAATATTTCGAACTTCATGGTCTATTTTGCCGAAAATTAAGTTTCTGGTCCATATTTTGTTTCTTTACATGAGAGCTTCGTACTATGAACATTTGATCTAAAGAAAGAAAACTGAAAATACCGAGTTGGTACCGAGTCTCCGTGCACCAATAATAGTCTACAAGCATTGAGCCATTGACCACACAAAACTCGGGAACATCATTGGCATGTGCCTATTTCTTATCCACATGAGCAGACAGAAAAATAAATAACGTCTGTGGGAATGCTGCCAATGTTTCTGTTGCGAGAGATCAAGGGCACAAGTAACCAATGGTTATAGTGGGGGCTTAAGGATAGAAGTCGTCTTCCTTTCCTACTGACGAAACCAAGAGATAAATCAAATGTACGTTAATGCTTGCCCGAGGTCAGTGTTCTAAGAATTCTGAACATACTCTTTTTTCTTTCTTTTTTTTTTTTTAAGTAGTAGTAGACAGAGATGAGCCATACACTGTTGGATTCCTCACGATCTGAAAGAGTGGGGAAAACTATGACTTTGACTCTAAAACTGGAAGGTCCTTTTCACTTACTTTGCTTTCTCCATTCTAAGAATTGTCGCTATGAAAGTAGGTAGAGAGAAACTGATTTCAGATTTTCTCTCGCTCTCCCTCTCTCTCTCTCTCTTCAAGAAAAACTTGTTTTATTCTGTACCTGGTACTGTATTCTACTGTAGGTTAAAATATTGATGCTCATGAAACGTAAGCTAATAATAAAAAGAATAGTTCCACCCCGTTTTAACGGTCTAAACTTGTTCTCTCGATATTGGTGACATCTTTTCCGTGACTGCGTAAGTAAATAAATCACAGGATGTTCCTTCCTCTGTCTGTCTTCCTCCATCCCCGCCTTAATACAAGTCCCTTCTTTTCTTTTCTTTTTCTTTTGTTTATGTTAGAACCAAAGCAGCACGCGCCACATAAAGAGGTTTACCCTTTTGACTTTTTTTCTTTTCAAAGAAAATGCATGGATGTTTTTGGTTGTAAATAATGTCATATGTCCATACGTGGATAGCCTTCAGCACCGTCAGATGGCAGCAGCTGCGTGGGTGGCCTTCCACAGTTCAGTCACTTGCAGCTTCATTTGAACAGTGTTACCATCTCACTATATTATTATTGTTATTATTAAATTATTATTGTAATTATAGGTCCGAAAGTGCTTTGTTTCTGAGATTTTGAAGGTACGTGTATGGCACTCAGCTCTTGACATAATTCTACGCAAAATGTTCAAAATGTCCCATCTTCTACATCAAAACACGTCAGCGTCTCATTAAGTTGCGAAGACGCTTCCATTGTCGTACAACCTATCACAACATAATTGCGGAGTGTGTTCACATCAACCATTGGAGTCGAATACATCAATGGCTTTCAGTGACCTCACAAGTAGAAATCTAGTGGGTTTAAATTAGGCCAGGCAATTGGTCAACCTCGACCTATCTACAGACTGAGTTGGCAATGCTGCATAAAGTCGGACACTGCAGCGACAGCCTATGCATAGCCTGTATTATTTTGATTATGACTAGACAGTTTCATGATGGTAATTGGTTAATTAATTTGAAGATATTAGGATATATCTTCAAAAATATAAGCTTGTTTTCATTGTCTTACATTGTTATTATTGTTTGTTGTTTTAACCTTTATACGCCGGATGTGAATTTCAAGAAAATTCACTGCATTCACTCTAGCGGAGATCGTGCCTGGAGCACCTGGATTAGATGGTGACGAACGTAACCAGATATCTAGCAGAAGTACCATAGTTCATCATCAGCCAACTGGATGTAAATATAATGAGAAAATATTGAGTCCCTGCTTTTCCTCTGACGTTGCTACTTCTGGAGGGTATCGAATTGTCAACGTTGGGAAGCAACCCTGAAGCAAAACTATCGAAGATCATAGTGATTGGCAGCGGAGGGTCAGGTGTCATGTACATATCTTTATCGAATTTCAGGGCTTTCTAGCTGTATGTGATAAAGTATCATATAAGCTAGTGCACCCCGTTTATCAGCTAGGAAGAAAGATCAGGTATAAACCAGAGTTTACATATTGTTGTATTGTAAATTGGACAAAAGAGAGTAGTAGTATCTCGTAAATCGTAATTTTGCAGGACACATAATGAGGTTTGCAGCATGGTTCGTTTCAGTACTAGGATAGTGGGTGCATTTTCTTCAGCTCATAGATACAGTAGACACATTATAAGGATTTTATTTCTGAAAACTTGGAAAAGTTATATTATCTCTTTGCCAGATCGACGACGATATGTCAGATGATATAGGAGGGAGGGGGAGGGGACATATCCAAAAATGACTTTAACTACGTAAAACTTTCCTTTCTTCTTTCTTACAAAACAATAAGATGTGTGACACGGTTGACTAAGTGCAAAACTGAATACTATTTTTACTTATACAGCGGTGTTTATTGGATCATTCTGCATCAGAGTTCTTTAAACCGAGTAAAAATACAAGTAAAAAATATTTGTTACAAATAAAGTTTTAAATCTTACGACTTGAGGCTAATGCTTATAGTTATAATTCTAATCTCGTGTATTTCTTTTCTACTTACAGGTAAGCTGCAAATTCTATTAAGAACAGGGAGAGGTAAGCAAACTGATTTTCTAATAGAAACAAATAAAAAAAGCTCAGCTGTAATTGACTGCTTTTACAGGAAAGGGGCTGCTTAATACGATCAAATTATATACTAAGAAACTTTTAATTTGACTACAGTCAACTCTGTACAAAAATTATTAAACATAATATTTCTAGTTTCAGCCTAAATTTAAGATTCCATGGATAGAAACGTTGGCTACAGGTCTTCGGAAGAAAAGGAATATATATTTTTTTCTCTTTTTTATTTCTTGGTCACGAAAAATTTTGGAGTTCGTGAAAGATTAAATTATTGAGTAATTCGTTAAATTGTCAAACAAATACTTCTATTGATAAGAAAAGATGTCAGGATTGTGAATTATCATCTGCAAATTGTCTTGTACTTAGGACCAAAGATTACACTACATCTAGAAAATGAATAGCGTAATTAAAAAAGTCCCTTATCTACCCATTTAGAAATACTATAGAGAAAATTGTCTTTTGAAAATGCATTATTTTAGGAAGGAGTGGATGTTTGTAACAGTGCAAAGACGTGTACCACATGTTTCCCAACAGCTACCCATACTGAGTGAGGTATTTCCAGCATTTTTCCTGAGTCACACAAGGCAAATGCCGCTATGGTACCTACAAATTATGCCCTGACCGACTACCTTCCAGTATCCTCTCCCCTATTCTATCCCGGTCTGAGTCCGAAATGCCACAAAAATATATATTAATTCAAAATAAAATTCATCAAATACATACGTAACAAGTTCGTAAATGTCTAGGGTTGCCAGACGTCTCGGCTTTTAGTGAAAGAATTGACTGTCCCGACAAAATGTTTTCGGGACACCTGTTTGTCCCAATTTTTGTTTTTGTGACTGTGAATTTATCCCTAGTGTCCCTGAGTGTCATACTAACGTGGAAAGGGTATTTTCCATCATGAATGTGCAACGGACAAAGGAACGAAATTCCATGTACGTGTCAATAATTGAAGGAATAATTAAATGTACCGTACATCGAATAAGCTACTTCAGAGTTCTATGATTATGTAAGCCAGCAGCAATATCAGGAGCTTATGATTAATATTATAGGTTAGGTTATGGATGTCGGAGATGTCCTTGTTTTTCATTTACAAAATCTGGCAACCCTATAAATGTCACATAGCGAATATAAAGAAATTTAGCCCTATAGTTTAGTATTCGAAGATTATGAAGACCTCAGTCACAAACGATAATTCATTAGGCGAAATGAAACAATACGAGTAAATACATGTACAATCAATGGTGCTATCTGCGTGATAGAGATTTTATTTCTGGGCAGTGAGGAGTGAGTGTGGTGTAAATGTCATTAGCAGAATAAACGTTTCCTTGGCTTTTGGCCCCTCCCTCGTGGTCTGCTAACACTAGACAAAAGCCATGAGCAGAGGTTACCATGCGAGTAGTACTCTTCAGATTTTCAGCAGTGATATATTAATTTTCGTAACGTCATTGGTGCTGGAGTTACATGCATGCATGCACATACATTGTATGCACTAAGTAAATTTCGTTATAATTAAAAAAAAAAACACCCAGGGGAAAGCTCCTACTGACATTGCGCCATAATCCTGATAATTGATTTATAAAAATACAGTAATATTACTGTAGCAAGTCTTGCACGACTTAGGGTTAATGTCAAGAAACGATCTCCGACAAAAGATGGCAGCACTATCTCCGTACATGTCTTCGTGTATTTTTATCGTTGCACGAAATTTCAATGCTGTTGCTACAAATTCAAGCCTAGAAATTTCTAACTTTCACGGTAGAAAGTTCATAACGAATTCAGGAGTTCGATAAATGTCGATTTTTATTTTTGTTCATTGTTGAAAGAGAACGAAAATAAAAGAAAAATCGGCATTGATCGAACTCTTGAATTGGTTATGAACTTTCTTCCCTTAAAGTCAGAACTCTCTAGAATTGAATTTGTAGCAGCAGCATTGAAATTTCGTGCAACGATAAAAATACATTAGACATATACGTAGGTAGTGCTGTCATATTTTTGTTGGAGATCGTTCCTTTACATTAAACTTAAGAAAAAGAACTTTGGTGAATGTTTACCAATACTGGTTATCTCGTTGTAGCAAACTATGTACTGAACAACTTAAAAAACATTCCGCTATATATCATAGCTGTAGACGGGTAAGATAAACTGGTAGCACATAATTTTCTATCCCCCTTCCCTAACACCATTCCCCATTCTCATAACTAAAATAAATTGAAAAGGTAGGCATAAAATTAAATTACTTCCTTCAATCTAGCGAAAAACAGATACCAACTTTTAATCCCAGAGAAACCTTACTGCCCTTTTTCTGCTTCCATTTTGTTGAGCAGCTTGCAGTAGTCGTGTATAGAGAAGGCTGAGAGAGAGAATTTTTCTCAGTCTATATGAAGATGTGGAGCAAGCGTGCTCCGACGACATATTTGACTACACAGCTGAAAGTAATTGGTTTGCAAGTGGAAACTTTCGAGATTTACTGAGACATGGCTGTAAATTTAAAACTTCCTTCTTCCGTGGTTCTTCGTCTTTTGTGGCTCTCTATAGGATATATATAGTTGCTCTGTAGGGAACCATCTATAACTAGTTGAAATTTTGGAACCACATGGTGTTTATTTCGTACACTGTAAAAAATAAATTTTCTGAAAATTCAAAGGAAAGTTCTTATTTGTTCACCGAGATTTTTTTTTCTTCTAAAAAACGAGACATCAACGTCATCATTTAATTTAAAATAAGAACATGCGAGCTTGGAAATAACATCACTAATTTGAGGAGCTTATTTTCAAAAAGGACACTGTCCAATGAAGCAAATTTTAAAATAGGTGTGAAAAAAGTATTTGTCTGGAAGGACCAACACTATAATAATTGTGCGAATGATCTAATGTTGTAACTAGTTAGTTTCTTTAGTTACAATAGAACGATTCCACGCGTCACACACACTGACATTCAGAATACACTATTCTACAATTTTTGCCTTATAAGATCTCTGACAAATTGAACAAAGGCGACTTCAGCACACACTGTTTGATAGAGGAGACGTTGCAGATCATATTCCAAGTGAATAAACAATAACTATTACGGAACTCGCAAGTTCATCGCCGCAGCAACAAACGTTCGCCATAGGATTCTATCCTCGACAAGATCAAGCCTGTTTGCATCACAGACATCTACGTTACAAAATTCCTTTCTAATGTTGTCTTCCCAACGGTCTCTTTTCCTCCGACTTTCTCACTACGATGCAATATATTCTTGTTTTTTTTTCCATCCGAGCAACATGACCTGCCCTCTTCAGTCGTCGCGATTTCATTATTCTTACAAGGTTGTGTGAGTCGTACAGTCCGTGAACTTCTTCAGTATGCAGTCTCCTCCATTCTCCAGTCATGTCGTCCCGTTTCGGCCCGTATATCTTTCACAAAATCTTATTTTCAAGCACACGTAATTTATGTTCATCTGCTAGAGTCGTACTTCAACTTTCGCAGCCGTAAAGTATTACCGGCAGAATAACCGTTCTGTATTATATTTTCTTTCAACTTCCTACATATTAATCGCGATGTTAAGAGGTTTTGGACTGAATAGAAAAATGCGTTACCCGATACTAAGCGACTTTTTATTTCTTCCGTGACCTCGTTTTTGCTTGTTTCAAATGCTCCCAAGTATTTAAATTTGTTTACTTTCTCTTTCTTGATTGTTATGTATCTATTTCCTTCATTCTCAGTGTTTCAGCTTGGTATCTTGTATTTTGTTTTCTCTGTTTACATGTAAACATATTTCATCGTACGTTTCTACTAACACATCGGTGTTACCTTGTAGTGCATCTATATTCTCCCCTATTAAATCTACATCATCCGCGTATACGAACAGTTGATTCAAGCCATTCAATGTTAGTCCTCTTTTATTTTTAGAATCGCATATTCTAATGCAAAGTTAAACAGTAGTGGTGGCAACTTTGTTTAAATCCGCTGTGAATCTCGAAACTATCTGACATCCGTACTCTGCTTATGGGGTCGTTGAGACACATCCTTACTAGCGAAACCAGTTTTTTCCAAATTCCAAATTGTACCACAATATTGTATATATTTTTCCCGTTTGATCGAGTCATATGCTTTCTTGAAATCAATGAATAACTGGTGAACAGTACCAATGTATTCCCATTTCTTCTCTCAGATTTGTTTCATAGCAAAAATCTAGTCCAAAGTGGGTCTATTTCTTATAAATCCACATTGATGATCTCCAATTATTTCATCCACGTGTACGCTTCGCTTAGGTGATTTAGTAATATATTACTCAATACTTTGTAATATGTTGGTATTAGAGAGATTCTGCGGTAGCTATTACAGTCCGATTTATCGCCTTTTTTTATAAACCGGAACTATTATTGAGTTTTTCCATTCCTTTGGAAGCTCCTTTTTCCATATAGCACTTATCAATTTATTCAGTTCCTTTATTAGTGTTGTTCCTCCCGCTTTAATTAATTCGGCTGGAATATTGTCTATTCCTGGAGATTTGAAATTTTTCAGTTTCTTTACCGACATTTCGACCTGTCTCGTGTGGTTCAGGTATCCACGGTTCTGCTGTATATATTTTAAATTACTCTGTTTATTTTCCGTTGTGTACGTTAAGAAGTTTGTCAAAATAATAATTCCATACATCGATAAATTTAGGATCCGCCTGAAGATCTCTGCGTTTATTTCTAATCACCCCTAATGTAGACTGGTAACCTTTCCTTAACGAGTTTACCCCTTTGTACAGATGTCGTATGTTATCTGCCTTCCCGTTTTCCTCGATACCTGAATCTTCTGCATCAGATTCTCGCTTTTTGTTTCTGAACCCCCTTGTGTCGTTGCATTCCGCGTTATTGTAGTGGTTGGTATTTGCTCTACTTTTATTACTTAGCCATCCGTTCCTCATGAAGCTTAAAGCATTTTTCATCAAACCAAGGCTTGTTTTTTCTGCTGTTTCTTCTCACGGAAACGTTCCTTCGCTGGGCCCTTCACTGTATCACGAATTGCCTCCCACATCTTACGTACATCAATTTCATTATTGTCATTTTTATTACTACTAGAGTCGGCTAAGATTTCGAACCTATTTGAGATTTCAAGTTGATAATCTGTTCTTACTCTCGGATTATCTAATCGTTTAACTTCGAATTTCAGTTGTTTTGATCCTTTGGCTTCTCTGTTTGCGATACAGAACTTGGTCCTCACTTTTGTGATCACCAACTGATAATCGGTGTGATCTTCCGCTCCTCTGTAAGATCTAATGTCCATTATGTTTATGTCTCATCATGTTTATGTCTCATCGTGTATCAATCTGGGTGAGAGTTTTGCCATCCGGAGATATTCATGTGTACTTGTGTATATCTTTGTGTTCAAAGTACGTGCTCTTTACTAGTAGGTTTTTCGACATGGCTAAAGCCATTACTCTTTCTCCATTGTTGTTGCTAATTTCGTGAAGGCTATATTTGCTTATAGTAGGTCTATAGTTTTCCTCCCTCGCTCCCTTAGCGTTGAAATCACCCAGCACAATTTTCGTATTATAGTTCGGTAATCGGTCAAACAATCATTATAGCTTCTCGTAAAATGTATGTTTGTCTGTATCATTAGCAACCTCGGTCGGAGCATGGACATTTTTAAAAACCGTGTTGCACCATCGGGTACGTATCGTAACGTACGATAGTCGTTCGTTTACGAACTCTAATTCTGCTCCGCCAGGAAGATACTGTACTTAAAGAGGAATCCTGTTCCGAAATCGTGAGAGTGTTTTTCCCCGTACTTGCCCCGTCGGATGCTATCTTGACCCTCCCAACAGACTTCCTGTATCGCTAATATTATGTCCAGCTCGTACTTCTCGGTCTCGTATACCGAAATTTGAAGAGGGCCTGTTTTGTATAATGATCGTACGTTTCACGTTCCTATTCTAAGGTCTTTCTTAATCCTGTTCTTGGAGCCCCCTGAAGCAGTCCCAGCCCGGAGATCCGAATGAGGGACCAGTTTACCTCCGGAATATTTTACCCCAGGAGAATCCATGAACCATCTGTTACTTTCTTGACATGTTTTAGCGGTGTAGAGTTGTCAGCTCTACGACCTCGCAGTAAAGGCTGTCATCCTTTGTCAATATATGAGACTTCCCGATGTTATTCATCTTCAGCCTTAGGATGGTAATGGTGAAGCTGCTTCCCTTCACCATGGTATTTTTGTTCGGGGGTTATCTTCCCCCTAGCCTTTGTAGATCCCTCTACTAACTGCAGGGCAGCTGCTAGTTTTGGTTCGCCCCGGAATATTTCTGGTACCCACAATATTTGGTCGGCATTTCCCTATCCGCCACCTGAGGAGTAGCCATTAAAAAAAAACATCAGCATATTAACAAAGGAAGATCGTCACATTTCGTGAACATTTCCATTCGAAATGTTATATGGTTATATTAAAAAATAAAAGTAATTCGTGTGCATAAAATTGGTTGTTATTGTTGTATCATTTTGATACACTGTGATATTATATATATCTATATCTATCTATCTATCTATCTATCTATCTATCTATCTATATATATATATATATATATATATATATATATATATATATATAGCTTTCTACAGAAAGTTAATTATTGTAAAAGTATTGGTTGCCCAGCAAATGATCATTTCTCTTTGCCGTGATGTTCATAGTTGGATGCAGACTTTCTTTCATTGAGCTCGTCGAATTTATAACCCACGGCTAGGAGAAAATGTTGAAAAAACAGATAGTCTGAGTATGGATAGCAAACGCCATTCAATCCCGAAATGTCATTCTGGGTTCATAAGACGCAATAAACACCTGTAACGTAGTGTATTGTACAACTAAAACCAAGCATTCCAATCATTTTCATTATGCAGATAACTTGCGCAACACAAGAAGAACGTATAAATCTAAAAATTAATTTTACTATCACTATCCAAAACACAGATGCATACATAATAATGTTTGATTGTGGTTCTTTCAGCCAATTATGACAGCTCCCTGAATTCAGTGGACCATAAATCCTTCACTGTGGTTCCAAAATAGAGGAATAGTGTTGCTATAGAAAGGAAATTAAATATACAAAATAAACTTAAGAATTTAAGAAAAAAGACTAAGTAATTACTAGTATTATCCATGGAATACATTAAAAGAATTAATTTTACTTTAGTTTCAGAAATTAATAACTTACTACAGTGCTTATATGGAATCCACGTCACTGAAACATAGTAATCATTTATGTTTTTGTGACGTACTAGTTCTATTACGAAAATTCCATTCAATATGATGATTCCCTACCTCATTATAAACCTTCAAATGACTATGCTGCACATAAAAAAAAAAATAACTCCAACAGATTAGATGGAGAAAAGGATTAATTTGATCTTTGTATAATTATACGGATGAGTGCACAAATTTACACTCGTCTTAGGAATGTAAAACGTTCATGTGTTTTCTTTCTTCTGTTTATATACGTATGTGGCTTTGTAATTGCAGCAATTTACCCGACACTTCATCTTTCGTATCTCTTCTCAGTCTCCCGTTCTTGGTCGGATTATCTCCTCGACTTGAGATCTCGTTGTAATTCCCCTTGGCAGATACAAATGACTGTTTGCATTTAGAGACTGTTTGCCTCTTGAAAGTTTGCATTCCGTCTTCTGTGTACTTTTTTCTATTACTGCCTCGCTTTTAATACTGTTCCTTCCCAGCCGAAGTTACTACAAAATGCTATTTAGTACAGCTAATTCAAATATTTAAAAATAAAAAAAAAAAAAATTGGTTCGCGAAAATGAGTGCGCAGTTATTGATCAAAAAATATCCGGACTAGTTCCATGAAATTCGCATTAGAGTCTATTTAATAGTTAAATAGAGTTTATTTAATCTCCTTAAAAGTTCCCTCCGACTGTACGCACATCGTCCAATGTTCCACAGTTCTAAGCCCCGTTTTTCAAGGCTAGAGTTGGAATGTTAAACCCAGCGACTTAGCTCAGTTGGTAGATCGTTCGCCTGAGCATTCCTAAGATCCTGAGATCGATCCTAGGGACGGACCATCCTGACGATGTTTTTCTTTCAGGAGGACCTATTTTCTTATTTGTCTGTAAGTCTATAATAAAATAATTTATGCAATAACTAACTACTGTGTAGCTCATTTACATTTGGAATACACATATCTTGTAGAGAGTTCATACACCAAAATCTTATCTCATTAAAATAGACAGAGTTAAGGGAAAGATATTTAACATATAAAGGAAGAGTCACACCGTATATCCTCATACAGAAAATACCCGTTGTCAATTTCAGTTTTATCAGTCTTGAGTCTACAATAATATTCCAAGGTATGATGTTCTTCTACAAACTGTTCAGTAACGAAATGTATTGGATTACTTTAATGTCTGAAAAATCGAATTCCAACTGGTAAAACACGTGTCAAAAATTGTAATGTTTTCTTTTTACACGGAGCTAAACCAAAAATAAACACACAATGAGGAAGTCGCGTATATGGAGAATTCGGGCAACCTCTAGTGTTGTTAGTAAATCTATAAAGGGACTTAATATAAAGGTCACTAACAATATTACAAGGTATCTTCGAGAGGTAAGTGATCGTGAGGAATTGAATTGAATTTTATTGATGGCCTTTAGGTATCTAAGGCTCAGGCCGGGATAGAGAAGGGGAAAGGATGCGGGGAAGTGTCGACCAGGGCCTAAATTGAAGGTGCCATGCTAGCACCTGGTGTGACTGAGGAAAAACCCTGGTAAAACGTAAGTCAGGATTTTCGACCGCTGGGATCGAACCCACGACCTCCCGAATGCTATGCCAACGCTCTACCACTGAGCTACGGCAGTTCGGTGTGACGGTAAGGAAAACTGACTTGATGTTGCTCAGTGGCGAATGTTTGTTGGTGCGGCAGTGTACTTACGAATTCCGTGAGCCATAGAGTTAATTTGTTTGTTAGTTGTACTCTGTTTAATAAATAAAAGATCTGGAATCGCCAGTCTCAGATTAGAGAGATTGAACATATATGTAGCATATTAGATTTTTCTTTCTAATAAGACCGGGCAGTTGTCGAACAATATACAGATGCTTACCAGAATAATGGAAACACCTGAACGAAAGTG